>VMDR010004160.1:0-63107 GCA_007922815.1 Macrotus californicus
GTTGTAAAATTCTAGGATTTCAAATTGTATGCTGATGAAATCATCTTGAACTTTCAGCTCCTCTGTGGCCCAGAGCTAGTAATACAAAGTATCAGAGCAGGCTGACAGCTTTGGGGGTGGGGGGAGGGGAAGTTAGGGGGTGAAGAGAGTGAGCAGAAAGGAAAAAGGACTCATGGACATGGACAACAGTGTCGTGACTGCGGGGGACAGGGAGGGAGGTATGAGGGGGATAAATAGTAATGTAAAAAATACAATAAAAAGTAAATTTAAAACCCCCCAAATACTGTAGTATTTCATGATTTTTTAGAAGAGGAAAGCACTAAGTAAAAGTTGTATTCAATAAGCAATCCTTTACTCAACCTCAGATCAGAGGAAAGTAACTAAATATGCTACTTCTTTGTTTTAATCCTCACCCAAGAACATGCTTATTGATTTTAGAGGGGGGGGGGGCAAGGGAGGGAGAGAGAGAGGGAGAGAAACATTGATGTGAAAGAGAAACTTCGATCGGTTGCTTCTTGCACACACACTGAATGGGGACCAAACCCGCGATGCAGGCATGTGCCCTGACTAGAAATCGGACATGTGATCTTTCGGTTTATGGGACGATGCTCCAACCAACTGAGCCACACCAGCCAGGGCTACACTACTTCTTTCCCAAGGTTCTAAAACCTGCACCACAAAAGATGCAACTCTCTGCAAGTGGCTACAGTTTAATTCAAGAGCTTCTCAGAGACAGAATCTTGGTGGCTGACTTCCCAGGAAAAAGAGAATGGAGTCTCTGTAACACGCTGCAGGAAGCCAAAATACGGCTGTTTCTAGCCTGTGGCCAGCTGAGCTGTTACCGTGATTATTATTCATGAATAAAAATATGATGCATGGCTCACCTCTCCATTGACATTTTGCAAACCATACTGCTCACAGATGGAGACCAGCTTCTTTCGGTTCAGGTGACCATCACGGGTAATCCCCAAATCTTCACAAATCTCCTGCAGTTTCTCTTCTATCCAGTCTTGGGGTGGGGAAGACCCACTTTGGGAGGCAGTCAAATCATCTGGGTTCCAAAATCTTAGCTGGCCTGAAATAAAAGCATGCATTGTGTTTTCTCCAAAGGGATGGCAAAGAGAGAGACCTATTTTCAAAGAAAATGTGCTTTTTGAAAGTAAAAACTATTTTTAAAAAAGACTATGCCTGTTGATTCCATTGTGATTTGATTCTGAAGTTCAAGTGAAATGGAACCACCAGTTCTCAGGCTGCAACTAGAGCAAATAGGCACGTTTTGGGGTTCACTGGCAGTCAGACCCATGTAAGAACTAGCTCCCGTGCAGTCATGCCAAGGCTCTAGTCTTGTTTTATTCCAACAGGAAACAGGCACAGGCTTACGCTTGGGTGTCATCAGAAGGGAAGGCCATTGAGAGGCATTCCAGAGAGCTTTGCGCACCCTGCCTCAACTAGCGCTGTCATGACCATTTTTATTATCTCCATATTCTTTCTAGTCTACGCACTAGGACTGCTTTTGCTGAGAAGAAAATTTCATAAGTATCATAAAATAATCATAAAAGTCTCAAGATTAGCTGGTTCCCCAATCTTTACACATGTGAATATTCTGACTGGCAAACAATTCAACTTGAATGAATAAAAGGTTGTGACCTGCAAGTTATTAATTATCTATATATTAAGGATAAGTTCTATTTGAAGACTTAAGGGTGAAACTACTTATTTAAAAATCAAAATTTATGTTCTAAAGTTCTTACTTCTAGTTACATTTTCAACTTACCTATTAGAGAGTCTTTAAAGTCATGACTTGAACATGAGATCTTACTGGCACAGTTTTGTGTGCCTGGAAGGACCTTGGAGGGCTGACAAGAGCATAGTGTGATTTAGTGAAGAGATTAAGCCTCTTACTGCTGTATCTTTACAGACTGGAGACCTAGAGAACATGCTGTAATTGCACTTACATACAGTTAACCTGCGAGGGTCGCCAGGTTCTGTCAGCTGAACCACAGTGCCATCTGCTGGCCAGAAGATCAATGTGTTTTGCTGTTTCTTAAATACATCTACAACTTGTCAAGAGATAGGTCACTATTTAATTCAGGACTGTTCACAGATGAATTTCAAAGTCTGTATGAAAGAGTAATTAACCCATAAGTGAAATCCTACATCTTAGTTTCCATATCTTGCATAATGTTAAAGGTATTTTTAAAACGAGCTATCCGATTGGGAATGGATTGTTGCTGTTGTTCTTAAGGTTACTTCTTCGCAGGCCGTCAGCACGCCAAGCTGTTAGCAAGGAGGCTAGGAGATGCAGGAAGGGGACTGTGAAGAGTGTCTGTGGATGGCAGCCCTTCCTTCCCTGACACACACCCAGTTCCTACCTTCCGCTTCATACTCCTCACTGCGCTGTGTCTCCCAGAGCTAGAGGAGGCAAGAGAAGAGGATTAGTGTGCTTTAGAACTTAATCCATTTTCCCAAGTCTGGCTAGCTCTCTGGCTCTGAAATCAGCATCTGAGAGAGTCACATAGCCAGGACCCTCACATAGCCTTCTGCGGGATCTCACCAAGGACTTGCCTTTCACAATTGCGAGGTCACTTATTCAACAGCAAAATCTATCACAACCAATACAATCAAGCCAGAGCAAATATACAGATTCTAACAACCAATAAGGATTTGTATATATGCATCGATGAGTTTGCTCTTCAATAAATGTTTATTGGGTACCAGGTATTATGCTATATCTTTGGAATACAACTATGAACAGCATAAACATTTCTTGCCTCGAGGAGTTTACATGTTAATGAAGACATGCAGACAAAACAAAACAAAAACCAACCAAACCAGGAAGTACAATACTGTAGTGTGTTAAGTGCTATGAATGGAAAGCTCAAGATGCTATGAAGATATAACTACATGGGTACCCTTCAGACGTGGGAGATCTGGGCAGACTTCCTAAGAGAATCAATTTCAAAACCGAGACCTGAAGAATGAGCAGGAGACAGCCAAGGGAAAAGTAAGGAGCAGTTCCTATTTGCTGACGCATGGAGGCAAGAACAGCTTAGTGTGCTTGTGGCCCAGTAAGAAGGCAGAGATACAACCCAAAGAAAGGGAGGCTAGAAAGTTCAAGTTAAATAAAATACACATTGCCAGTAAAATGCATTAAAAGCAGTGAAATATAGCTGACTGGACCATTTTATCCCCATATCGTGCTATGTTACTACTAGTCTCTTCCAAACTGCAGCACACAGCTGTGGTGGGCGTTAGTGCACAAAATCACTCGGCCGAGGACCTAAGTCAGAGCCCAAATCCATGCCTGGCCCTACTGGCCACCACAGCAGCTGGCTCCTACTGGTGGCAACAAGTAGGTCCGCAGTGGCCTTGGCCTCATCAGTGAGCTGCCTAATCACTCCCTCTGGGAGGTTCTACAACCAGGGCAGGAAACCCCAGAGAAAAGGTGTACCCCCCACGCCCCGCCTTTCAACACCTGGCTGTTGTCTCTGCAAAGAGCCAACTTTATGAATGAAGCCACCTTTGACAACCAATAACCAGCCTACTCTGACGGCTGAACTGTACAGATGAACTGATTCCTTAGAATCCTGAAATAAATCCAACAGGAAAGTGAGTCTAGTTACCTCCTGTCTCCAGAGCTTGGATTTCTCAGGGCAGGCAGTGTGCCACCCACAGTTCTCACACACTGACTCCAGCAGTGGCTTGTTCAGGTGGAGGTGAGCTGCAGCACTCCTTTCAGGCACCCTAAGCACACCTCCTTTGTCCCCTCTCTGCACTCACCCTGTCCTCTCTTAACTGAAGGACCACTGTCCATCAGAGTGCCACAGTTCCATATTTTCCTTAGAAACATATTGAAATAGACCGATTCAGAGTTCGATAAATTTTGCCACATTAAACTGAAACCACAAACCGACAATGCTGAGATGGATTATTCTCGCCATACAGAAAAAACATCAAAAGGCTGTTAACTCCAAATATGTAAATTCACTACAACTCGCTCAGATGACAGCTGAGAGTCACTAATATACACGGTGTCTGTGAAAGATGAATTAGGGCACAATGGGATTTTTGCTTGTTTGTTTGTGATTACAATTTTATCAGCCCACATTTCCACATAAAGATGTATCTCAAACCTGGAAGATAGCTAAGCACGGTGGGGGTAGGGAGTGAGCAGTGGAGTAAAGAGTCCTCCACAAATTCTCTTATTCTATTGTTTCTGGGCAGAATTCAACTGTTTTTTATATTAAAAGTTTTAAATCAATAAAGCCCTACTAATAAAAGCACCCTGCCTATCTGTCCCTCTCTCTTTATTTCCTTATTCAACAGAGCAAATGATTTAAATGTCATATAACTTCAGCACCCCAAATATGAAAACTCACTCAGCACATGAAATGTGGGACACATCCTTACAGTGAACTCCATTAAACCCACCTAAAACAAATTAACTAGGCATCTAAGGCCTAAGAACCATTTCATCAAAATAAAACCCACCAAGTTGCAAGCGGGGGGGGGGGGGGGGGGGTCTGTGACAGCACAAACTGACAGCAGAAATGGCAGAAGAATGAGTGTCCCTGGAAGTGAATGACAAACTGACAGCAGAAATGGCAGAAGAGTGAGTGTCCCTGGACGTGAATGATAAAGGGGGCCCCTACCGGGCTACAGCATGGAAAACGAAAACACACCTTCAAAAAATCCTTAGTGATAACTACTAAAGCAACAAGGTATGTATCTTGCTACATAATAGTTTCTTTCTTACACTTGCTCACTTCTCACTTCATTTTGAAACAGTGAGCAATTAGTTCAGAGGAGCAAGAGGCTGCAGTATACTGTCTCCAACATCTCCTGAGTCTACGGGACTGGGTGCGGGCGCCTGACTCAATCCCCAGGGCAGTACTTTGCGCTGCCCTCTTTTCCGGATTCTCGCCCTAACTAGTAAGAGACCAAGTTGGAGGGATCACAGCACAGAGGTGAGCGCTGGACTGCCCGGCTCTGAATCCTGGCTTACCTACTAGATTTGGTTTGGACAAGTTTCTTAACATCTTTTACCTCAGTTTCTCCATCTATGAAATGGGAATAAAGTAGTACATATTTCACAGAGCTGGGTAAAATGCTTAGAATTGTGCCTGGCAGATATAAGCACTATATAATGTCATATTTTTATTGGACAGGTGTTCATGTAGTACATATTAAATTTATGTTTGCAGATTTTTTTCACTATGTTTAAGCATTAACTTGGGTCACCCTGGGGAGGTATTAGTTACTCACATCAATTTGTAAGAAAAATCCCAAGTCTCCAGCAAATATGCACAGAATACAAACAGACAATTTACCGAAGAGACAACGCAATTAAACAAATGTGGGGAAAGTTTCATTTCCACAGCAATCAAAGAAGTATAAATGAAAACCAAGAAATCACTTTGTTGTCATTAAATTAGAAAAGTAAGACATGACTGTTATTACCATCGAGCCCATCATTTAAAATAGGCCTGTTTATATGTTACTGGTAGCAGGGTAAACGGCTGTTACACTTTTAGTAAAGAAAAGGATTTAATGTAACAAAAGCCATACAAATATTCATACTCTTTGATCCAATAATTTCATATGATTTCTTATGGCAATAAAGTCAAAGGAAGAATAAAAACAGACATAAATACATGCATTTAGCATTTTTTTGTAAGAGTATTGAAAACAATTTAAATATTCCACAATGTAATGACACATTGTAATGTAGTCACTAAAAGGAGAATTATAAAACCACATCGGAGCATGGAAAAACATCTTAGGAAATGTTGAGTGGAAGACCATAACAAAAATGCCACCTTCACTATGATTACTGCTGGGAAAAATATTTATACAATTAGACAAAGACTGGAAGGAAACAGAAAATAGCGTGGGCACATTTGGTTGAGGGAATATGGGGAACCACTGCATTTGCTTTACTGCGACAAATGTTGTTGGTGTGATATGCACAGGCACAACTTTACTGTTTCTTTGGCCCACCTGCCCTCAAATCCTCACTGAATGAATTCCTGCAACCTGGGGGTGCAGAGAAAAGGAAAGTCCTCTCGGTCTGGTATTTACTGCTCCGCAATGTCCTCTAGCAATGTGACCAGTGTGTAGACAGAAGCCTTGGGGGGAAGCCCAGATGCTGCTCTGGAGGGTGAAGGCTGCTGGTACCAATGTCTCCTAAGCTTAGCAGGGTGTGGAAAGATGAGGGACACTCATCTGAGACCTACACTGGGGACCGTGACTGCGACCATTCAAAGGAGGCATTCTTCAGACAGCCTAACCCAATGGCGTCAGGTATAGCACAACTTCCTAAACCCCGGGGAGCACCAGCTCTTAGGGCAAGGGGTGGTGGGGTGAGGGATAACTTGTTTCAAAATCTCTAGGGGTAACAATTTTCCAAGCATTTCTCCTGTGGCTCTGTGTAAGAGACATGGAGCCAGCTAGGATCAGCCCATGCTAATGGCTACATTTTCATTCCAAGACCACCTCAACTGGAGAGGGAGTTTGCCATCCCAATAAAGAGGGATGCAAGTACACAGTGGCCAAACATTTGTTATTAAATTGCAATTGGGGAACTGGAGGGGGGCGGGTGGGGGGGCGTGATTCAGTTCAATCACAGCTCACTTATTTTCATTCTCACAGCCTGGAGCCAGTAGTTCCAATTAAAAAACAGGGGGAGAGGGAGGGGAAGGCAGGTGAAAAGGTTGGGGGATTAGATCATCAGGCTACTGGAACACCACCAATAAAAGCGGGCATCATCCTGGAACAAGGTCATTTAATTGCTGATGGTTTACCCAGCAGAGTGAAAGCCTAGCAGGTGGCCTCTAGACTCGGAGCTGCCAGCAGCACTGGAAGGGAGATAATCACAGAAATCTCTGGGAAAATGAGGGAGGAAGGGAGGGACAGTTGCCAGGATGTGTTCTCAACACTAATTCACAAAAGAGGAGTTTAAATTTCTTCCCTTGAAATCTTATGTAGCCTCTCACCAGAGAAAGAATAGATATCAATAACATTTTCAACATCCCCCTGTGGGACTTCAGCTGCCCCCAGCTTGGGAGGCAAAATGATGGCACGCATGACCACAGGGATCTGGCAGGGGGACAGGGCTACGTCTGGCCCTGACATTCCGTGTGACCCCTCAGTACTTTACTGCATCTGCAAAGTAGGGGCACACAGCACATGAAAGGGTGTGCCTGGCACTTGGGAAATGTTAGCTCTTGTTATTATTTCATCTAGAATGACAGAGTGGTTAAGGGTTTGGACTCCAGAGCCAGACTCCCAGAGTTCAATACCAGCTCAACTCCACCACTTACTGGCTGTGCAACCTTGGGAAAGTTCCTTAACGCCCGCTGTGCCTCCGCTTCCTCATGGGCAGGTCGACAGCAATGCCTGCCTAGGAGGGAGCGCTAATATTTGGAGAACACAGACAAGAGTGCCTGCTACCAATTGAGTGCCAGTGTCTGCTAAGTGAACAAATATTACAGTGACTAATCCTACTACCTGGGCGTTCAAAACTAGGCCAAAGGCAGAGGAAAGAAGCAGCAGACAGACCAGTGTCAGCTTTAAGAACAAATCCAGAAGAGACTTGTGGAAATAACAGTTTTGAGCATGAAGTTGTGATGAAGCAATCAACTTTTTCTTTGAAAGCCTCACCTGAGGACATGTTTATTGATTTGGGGGTTGGGGGAAGAGAAAGAAACGTCGATGTGAGAGAAACATCGATCGGTTGCTCCGTCACGCACCCTGGTACCCTGCCCAGGGATCAAAGCTGAAATCTAGGTGTGTGCCCTGACCAGGCGTAGAACTGAACCCACAACATTTTGTGTACGGGACGGGATGACACTCTTACCCGCTGAGTGACCCGATCAGGGCATGAAGCAATCAACTTCTGATTCAGCTTAGGAGCAGGGCTTCCCCAGGGGCCCTCTCCACGTGGCCAGTGTCCCCTGGGTGGCCACAGCTGGCAGGGCCTGCCTATGCTTCCATATTACCGTGCCAGGTGTGCTGGCCAACAGCCCCATTGAGAGCGGGCAGAGGGGAGAGGGTCAGAGGTCGCCTGGCTCCAAAACAGTTGCCACAGAAGGGAGCCCCCAGCCCCGCAGGCAGACAAAGGGAGCCCCTAACCCGCCTTGGGGGCTGTACATCTCGATGTCATGCTGGCCATTGTGGCCAGCTCTCTACAGCTGGATGAGACTGTCCTGCACATGTGGGACCCCCAGGCGGCACTGCTTTCAGGAATGCTTTCTTTGGAGGGACACCTGCTTGGCTGGACTGTAGAGCAGATGGCCTGAGCCTCTTGGATCCCTGGCTTCCAGCACAGAGGCCGGGCCAGCATCTGCAGCCTGTGGGCCTGGTGAGGCCCCTGCCCACAATAGCCCAGTCACAGCCCCCACCAACCATCTGCTCCAGGGCAGACCTTGTGCCCTGCAGAATGTATGGCTAATTAAAACAATTATCGGGACACACTCGGGGCTATTCTTTTCCAGCAGGTTGCTGAGCTGATCTCAGCAGCTTTAAGCAGGATTTTTTTGTTTGGTTGGTTTTTGAAAGTATAAAGCCTAGCAAGCCCAGAGAGAAGAGGAAGGAAATTTTCTAGAATAACAAAGTTTCCTAAACAAACTGAGCTGTAGGGTCCATTTTACAAGAGTAGCTAAGCAAAGGAAGTCTCTGAAAAAAAACCAAAAACAAAAATCAACCCAAATTGGTTTAGGAGAATGCTTATGATTGAAACTGTAGGACTTTTAAAAACACAGCATCTATGGGACTTTTAACTAATAGACCTAAATATTTATAAAGCCACACTCTGGGCCAGGCACTGGAAACTAACTGTACCCAGCAGGGCTGGCTACTGCTTCTGCAGGGAGACGCTTCCCGGGATTTTGGTTCGTTTCCCCCTCTCCCGGCTTTGAAGGCAAAGTGAGCAATGGAGGACCTGACGGCCCAGTTCCTAACCTGTCTGTTCTGAACCCAGGCACACGCTGCTTGGCTGCAGAGCCATTGCGACTAGAATGCAAATCAGTTCCTGAGACAGATCATGTATCACAGGAATCACAGCCCAAACCTATATGACCCCATTAACCAGTGTCACCCCGGTCTAAAAAAAGGCAGTTAAAAATTACACATCAGTGCCAGGGGTAACAAGAATCAACGTCTGCATGATTCGAAAATGCACACATTTAGATGAGTCCTGCTATGTTGCCAAAAAGCCTTCAGCGTGTGAAGAGATGCTCAATTTAAAAGAGTTTCAGCCTTAAACCTCTCCTCCAAAGGTTGGAGACTGGTTTTGGTTCACTGCATTTTAAAGTCCTTAAGGAAAAAGATTTTCCTCTATACATCTGCTCACGGTATCTAGCTTGTCGGAGCTGCTCTCGACGGAGACAGTGAATACTGCTTTTCCATTTGGAAAACATGTAACAGTGTATAATTGGAAAATGTTACTGTTCTCGTTAAAATTGCCTCATTAATTTTGATTTGTTGTCTGTATTATTTCCTAGTTAGAAAATAAATACTAGAAATTGTTGACCTGGAAGTAGATAGGGGTGGGGACTGACTCCAAGGGAATTGCCCCTGGAATTAAGGCAGAAAGACTTTCCAGAACAGCAAAGCTTGAAAGACATCTTATTAGCTTTGAAGGGTCTTGTTCATATCACTTTCGAGTGATTCACAACTGCGACTCGGATGAGTGTTTCCTCGCTGAGAATAGCCAGATGACCTCATCAGACTTAAGAAATATAAAGGGAAACACTGGAATTCCACTCATAAAATATCCTGGTGATGTCACATCGTTTGATGGAAATAAATGGCAATAGTAATGACGCTGCTTATAGACCGTCAAATTCAAGGACTAGGACGAATGTAATGGCAGTGATGGGAAAACAGGCTCTTTCCCACCACCGAAGCTCTTGGAGGAACTTCTCTCAGTTCTTCAGATGTTTGTTCTAGAATTCAGTATTTACTCTATACCATGTAAATGAATAATTCATAAAATTTAACCACAAAATATGCATATATGAAGATGAACATAAGGGGAATATAAGTCAGTTTTCACACTTCTTGAAGAAGTTTGATTTTTATGTAGGGTAGTAAGATCAGTTTGTTCTTTTTTTTTTTTTAAGTGTTTAAGCCACCACCAGCTCCCATCCTCCTACCCGCCAGTCCCAGCACAAAGACGATGCACATGTCCATTCTTGGGTGAATGAAGCAGTTGGCTTTAACTTTTCTCCCAGGTCCTCGCTCAAACTGCGTGGTTCTGGCTTTCACTATTATTGTCTACGGTTGAAAAAAGAATTGTTTAAGCCCTCTTGCTCTTGATAAGAATCTTACTAGACCTGATTTATTCCCAGTGGAGGAAAACACTTAACAAGGTGTCCCCTGTTTTCAACAAGGGCAGAAAGCAAAGTGGCCCTGCCCCATTGTGTTAATCGGACAAGCTTTCCCACCAGGGCTGAGTAATACGGAGCAGAATTGAGAATTAGTTTTGTTTTTTCCGCCCCTTTCCATCTACCCTTAGAAGAAACAGGAGCATAAAATTCAAGGTCAGTTCAGTAGCCACTGCATATATGCACATAAAAGGGGGGGAAATGTACTCTTTAGAAACTAAAAACTCACTTCTGTTTCTAAATGAAGTGAAGCAAAAATGACTGACGACAGCCAAAACCTTCTCACTAATCACACCTTACGTTGGAATCAAGAATGTGCCCTTTGTTAGTCTGGATTAATTCAGAATAGAATGCCCAATTGAATTGCCTCCAGTGAAAATGATCCCACAAAAAGAAAAAAAAATCACCACTTTCCTTTCAATACCACCCGGAACGAGAGGTCAGACTCCCAAGGGACCCACTTGCCAGGTATGCACACTAAGGTGGAAGGTGGATGCCCACTTCAGCCTGATGGTAGAACCCACCTGTCCTTTGTGAGTTAGCACGGTCTGCTGCAGGGGTTCCAAATGAAGTTCTGGAATACACCTTTCAGTGCGGAAAATTTAGCAAGACAGCAATGGTCCTTCCCTTTGGAATGGCTTTATGGGCTTGTAATCTAAACTTGGTAGGGGAGGCATGCTTAGCAGCGAGGTCAGATATTTTCTGTTTCACCAGGAAAGAATCAAACCACCTAAATAAAGCTGGGGGCTAGGGATAAGGGTGTGGAAAGGGTAGGACGAGGACGATTAAAATGTTTACAATTTACGTTAGGGCATTAACATATGTGAATTGAAACAAAAGTTGAATATAATCAAAAACACCTTGTAGCAAGATTTATTCTGATATATTCTATTGGGGGATGAGGCTGCAGCGGTGGAGCACGTTAGCCCCGAGTAACCATGTGGGTTCTCACCCAAGGCACCAGATCACGATGGTGCACCATCCACAGTCACGAGAGGGGTTCCAAGTCACTGGAAGTAATGAAGCCTGAAGCTTTGCATGAGACTTACATTAAAAATAAATTTGGTTGCTTGAAAGCAATCTGTACCAGCATCACCCTCGCTTGTCTCTGCATTTCTGTGTTTTCTTGGGTAGCAGGGAAATGGTGGAGGTACAGGTAGTCTGCAGACAAGTATGAGTACTGAGAGTTATCTAGAAGTTTTGTTATATGTATGGGAGTAGACCTTCCAAGGAACGATGCAGAATCACTAACCCAGGAGCCTCAGAATGAACTGTCAATCTGTAGCAACTCCCCTACTGTGGGACAACCCTAGAGAAGTGCGGGGGAGGGAGTAGATTATTGTTTTATCCCTGCAGATGACTGTTTGCTCCCATACCCCTCCAGGATGAGTTTCTAGAAGGAAGAAAGCCATCTGGAGGACAGCTTTTATAGGTGCTTGTGGTACTATTCTATTCCATTGCCCACCTCTACCCAAGTCCTCATATAAATAAAATAATTATTTGATTCATGCTAGAGCTAAAATTAGTCTCCTCGTGGATAGCAACAGCTTGATGGCCCCTCCATTTAACTTCTAACAACAGTTACAGGACCTTTTGCCTTCATCAAAAAACTCTCCAGTCACTGTAGGAAAAACCAGGCACATCTGAGAGTAGGAGAAACTGTAGCCCAAAGGCAAGCTCAGACCCCACCTGCCCCTGAGCCAGGATCCAGGAGTCAAAGGAAACCAGCGATCAAAACCACGCAGGCCTGTCTCCAGCTCTCCATCTGACTGCTCCTTATGAAATATTCACGCCAGGGGAGACCAGTCCTGCTCTCTCCTTCAATGTTGCCCAGTGGTGCCGAGGTGAAGTATGAGCCACTGATAAAAAACACAACCAAAAGATAAATTCTTAACACCCAAGGGCAGGAGACCAAAGGGCCTCAGACAACCAAAAGGGAGAAAAAAAGAAGTCAACAATACAATACAGAACTCCTGACAGATTCTGAACTCTTTATAAATTAAGAATAAATAAATCCCACAGGTCACGGGGAATTTTTTCCTCTCCAGAGTCCCCATTCGGAGGCTACCCTAGGATAGGAAAGATTACCCAGCACTCTGGGGAGACGTCAACAGCTTCCATAGAAGGGACGAGGGGGTTCTAGCACACACTGCCCAGAGCGTGAATTTCTGTTGGCCAGCTGAGTTGAGGCCCCTATGAAAACTGGCCAGGAAACAGGACTGCTCTCTTGGGCCGACAGTATGCAAGAAGACTGACACCCTGATGAAACTGTGCCGCCAGGCTGCATGCTTCTGAGTGTGACCTGCTATCACAGTCACCGCACAAAGCTGGGACTGGCCTTTCCTACTGCCAACAGGAACATTGACAATGTCACGTGAACCTATTCATCTTTTAAAGTGACGAATTGATTTAAAAACTGACAGGCTCAAGGCAGCTCACAAATCACTTCATTTTTAAGCAACAAAGCAGCTAGATGAGCTTTGGTTTGAGCCCGCATTCAGCAATTTAAGATAGGGTGAAAGGTGCTACCTGGAACTCCTGTAGGCTTTCTGGGGTGGGGCATAACAGGCTATCAAAGTGAGTCAGGAGAAGTCCTTGGGGGAACAGACAATGAGAGCAACGACCCCCTCCAGGCCTCTATTAGCTGTTCTGTTCATGGTGGGTACTTGAACACAAAAGTTTCTGTATTCAGCATCAAAAGGTCACACCTGAGAGGCTCTGGAGCAGTTAGAGAAGCTCAAGTCCATCAGGGATGAAAAGATTCTCCCAACATATCCTTTTATTAAGACACAAGTAGCAAGATTTTTGCCCAGACTCAGGCCTCTACTCTTCATTTATACATGAAGCCAGAGTCTCACTTTTTAAACCGTAAATCTCCCTGGAAGTCAGTAGGTAAGATAAAACAAGGCTTTAAGAAATATACTACCAGCAACAAAATCAGCTCTGCCCAGGAACTACAAACCATCTTATTAAAAATTAAGGAATCATTTAATTTCTTAGCACCAAATAATAATGCCTTGGGTGTTAAAAATAGTCAGGGAAGGAAGATACCAGACTTAAAAGTGTTCTCCAAATAACCAAAACTAACTTCCTAAAATGTTGGAGACATATTTTACCCATTTTTTTCTTAAAGAAATATCTCAGACACATTCCACACCACTGAGGGTTATTAAACAGACTTTGTATAATAAAATGATACCCTTCCTGACAGCAAGATAGATATTACAAACGCTGCAATAACCGAAGTGTGCAAATTACGTGCCTCCCTGAAACCATATGTGCACAAATTTTGTGCATGTGAATGTATGTGTTTTATTGGGGAAAACGCGCTGAGTTCTCACAGAGACCCACGAAAGGGTCTGAAACCTACCGAACCAAGACGGGAGTAGCCTCCGTCTCAGACCGCCTGGCCCCCAGGGCTGGGATGTTCTCGGCACTTTCCTTCTTGCTTCCCGTGGCCTTCTCTGTTTTCAGTTGCCAGTTCTCACCCACACTACTCCTACACCTTTTCTGCGGTTTCTCTCTCTCTCTCTCTTCTCTAATTACTTCTCCTCCTCTCTTTTGGCTCACCTTTTTGACCCTGCCTCTTCATTTCTGGGGTGAGAATAGGTATTGCTTGTTTTTCAAAAATGGTGCCACCTCTGATTGGCAGACCAGTCAGTCAGTCGTGGGTCTTCTAAATTGCAGTACTTGTGGCTGGCTTTATTTCTGCTCAGTACTTGGGCTCTTTTGTTGCCTTTGGGTTTCTGGGTATTCTGGAAAGTTGAGGATGCTAGATGTCTGATTGCTGGGGACATTTTTGAAGCAAGTTTCCAGCAAATCGTAGTGAGCTGAACATTCACACACATGCACACATGTGTGTGCTCACACACATGTGCCCCAGACCAGCCTACAATCTACAGACTACTTTCAGAAAGTTGAGGCACTCTGCCTCTTTCCCAGTTTATATTAGTATCTGAAATGCGTGCATCCCCAGCCTGAGCTGGGTGTGCAAGAAATATTTAGAGCTTGCTCAGCATGGCATTTTCAATCACGTTCTATAAATGGCATGCTGGTAAATGAGCCATAAAGAAAGAATCAAGAAAATGCTACTGCTTCTCCTTTATTGGTACATCATGGCAACGTGCAAAATGAAAAGCAGGGAGATGAGGGAAGCCGGTGAATCTGATTGTTGGGGAGCCGGACGTGCCTGGGTGCCATGGAACCAGGAAGAAGAACCGTAGCAACTGCTGAGTTGTGACAAGAACCAAATTTGAAACTGCTTCCCAGCCCACCCCCAAAAGAAACAACGCCGGCTCTCAAAGAGCCTAAACACATTGCTTTCATTTCCTACCTGTCATGGATGCTGCTTTATAGTTTGGGGTTGGGGTCAGTTAGCTTTTTACACAACTAAAAACGACAGGGTCGTGGAGGAGAGATCTATTTCCAAGAAAGTTAGAAGTGGCAGACACCAGATAACCTGAAAATAACTGAATCCAAAAATGTACAAATACAAAGCATGCACAGAAACATCAGCTCTCCCAAAGGTGAAAGACATGAAAACATTCAAACAATAGAAAACATAGCCTTATTGATCCAGAAGGCAAGTAATAAGATTAGCAAGGAGTTGGTAACTGAGAAAAGCCATTCACTCCCTCAGGCTTCCTGTCTCTGCACCACGGTGACGCAGGTATCCATGGACATCCACACCTGCAGTCCACACGGATGCGCCTGTCGGATTCCTTACCTCATTGTGGTCACCGGCCGGGATGTGTGAAGGCCTTGCTTCTTCTCCTTCTAGAGGCTCAATCACTGTCACCTCTGCAAACTCCTCCACAGATTCTTGAAACTCCGGTAAGGATCTTCGCCCATAACGCTTCCCACCTCTAACATATTTGGGTTGAGCTTCTAGTGGGCAGTCTGGACAAGGAGACAAGAGTTGAGGCCACATCACACGACAATCTCAGCCCTTAGCTGATTCTCACAGCCGCCAGACGCAGCCTCTTATACCAGCCCCAAAATAAACCACCACCATTTGCCAGTTGTGGTGGACGTGGGTGTGTGTGAGCCACCAGGTCAGATGCAGAGCATAGCTTCTAATTCTGAACGATTTCACTGTCCCCGAGTATACCTCTGTATGCGATGGGAGAGGTGCAGCACTGGCAGGGAGGGATTTGACAGTACAGAATGAAGATCAGGACAAAGAAAGGGTCGTGCTGGTTTTGTTTATTAAGTTGGTGTTTTTCAGGAAAGGGAGAGGGACCAGTTATACTAACAAAGAGGCACATTGGAGGAAGTCTTGGGAAATCGTGATAAAACAAACACTGTATCAGCACTGTACAGCTCGTATTCATACCAGTGAGTCCGGAATACACCCCTCTTGTACCTCAGTGGCTCCTTTGTCAACCATCCCACCTTCTGGTCTATCAGTCCAGCAGGATGACAGAACAAAGAAACTGACACCATGGGTTTGAATCAATTAATGGCAGTTCATCGCTTATATGAAACCTGGCATCAAGAGCTCATTATGAAATTAAAGGCTGTGGAATTAAATAGCAAACATGAAACTGCACTAAGAAAAATGGTGTATGATGTTTTTCTCTTCTTCAAGAGCTTCAGTGTCGTACAAAATAAAGAATTGGGTATAAGGAGAGAGTCATCTCTTGACTTTAAAGAAGGACTTCAGCATTCTGACATAACATGTCACAGATTGAACATTCACCGCCACCGCCACCGCCATTGCCACCGCCGCCACCACTGCCACCGCCACCACTGCTGCCGCCGCCACTGCTACAAACTAACCTTTCTCTACAAAGGACTGCTTTAAAGCAATAAAATAAATACTTCACTCCATGCAAAGGTCATCTTAGACACAGGGTTTGTTGTTTGTTTGTTTGTTTTGTGGCAACTTGCACAGAACTGGGAGAATAAAATACTCCATTACAAACAAATGACTGGCAATGCTTTGATTCTGATCATCCACACGGACATAGTGTCTTTGGAGAACATAATATGTGTTCTGTTGGAACACAACAGCCCGAACAAGATATGTCTGAATTCAGGCATGTCGATTTGCAGATGATGTATGCACACATACCAACAAAATGAAGATGGTTGATTAGATAAGAACCAAAAGAATGAAACCTTTCCTTTATCATCACTGAAACCATGTCAGAGGTTTGCCATTACTTGGTGGTTTCCCTGGAAGGATGGGTGACCCTGTTAGACTAGCTCTGTCCCCTCCCTGCATTGCCCATCCTCTAGTATCAGCTCAGATTTCGCAGATGTGGTGAGAAGCATCCTGAAAATGCTCAGCAAAGCTCAGAGTGAAGTACTTATGCTTGCTCTATAGTTTCTAGCGATATTTATATCCAGCTTTTTAGAAGTCCCAGCCAAGTCCTTGCATTAGGTTGAGCGATTCTCTTACAGGAAGTATTAAGGCATACAAAATTTATATTGAAAATCACATGCATATTTGAAGGTACCTTTTATCAGAAGAGAGTGTGTCAGCTTGTGAGTATTCAGGATCGGCCCAGACACCCGAGCTACTTGTTGGCAGCTGACACCCACAGATGCTAGTCAGATAAGAGGCAATGCAGAACCATCCTTAATTTATGACATATTCTTAAATTGTACTGGCAGACAACGAGATACACCATTAATGATGATGGGGGCTTAGGAAAGAGGAAAAGGAACATGGGACTTTCCCAGGGTGTGAGCACAGTCACGGTCTGGAGACAGAGATGGCAGAGGAGCTCCGGAAGCACGCTGCACTTTTTCCGAAGGAAAACAGTGTGGGACAAAGCAACCATGTTTTTTTCTTAAAAAAAAATAAACCCACTGTAATTAATCCAAAACCCACCTGCGGATGAAATGGTTCCTCGGCAGTGGTCGTGAAACAGCTCTTTTCCTAAGCAATGTGAGGTAAAAGGTTGTGAACCACTAGGAACTATGTGGAGTTTGAGTCCATTTATTCACTGACTTATTTTTCCCATTGTCAGGAACGTGAAAATTTTTAAAATTTATTTTATTATTGTAACGAATTTTGAGCAAACTTTAAGATTTTTTTTCACAGAATGTACATAGATCACAAAGTCCATTTTCAGGGAAACGTACTAAATTGTATCATCTTTTTGGAATAAAGATATTAGCACACACAAAGGATAAATGGGGCATTAAGGTTTCCTCATACTGAATTCCCCAGCTTGTCCGCGTGACCAGTAAAGACTCAGACTAATCGCACCAATTACCAAGTTACTCCTTGGACTCAGACTCTCACAGGTCCCTCTCTTACTTAGAGCATCAGCATCATTACCCGGTAAGGAGGGAAAAAGACAGCGAAGGGAGGTCCAGAGAGAACACTGCCAACAGCCATTGTTGTGCTAAGTACCTGAAACTATTATTTTCTTTATCAATCTCCATCAGGCCTTTAGAAGTCCACAGGCAGGAGGCCTCCGTGGTGATTTCAGACACTTTCACACATCCAAATTAAAGAACCCCTTTCCCCTTTCCTCACCATGCCCAGTGAAGACTTGTAAAACCAAAGGCCTGGGGCAAAGTTCATTGGCTGTCTGAGTCCACCCAGATGTAACTTACACAGGTCAGGGGTTCCTACCGGACCACTTTTGTCTATTGATCACTTGACTTATTAAGAAATAAAATAATTTACATCTATAGCTTCTTTCTTTAACATAAGTGTAAGTAACTGCTCCAGTCACGTGTTCCGCAGAGAGATGGGAAATGCCAGTGAAACAAACAAAATTACAGAAAAGTGTGGGGCTTTCGGTATTTTGTTTCCTTGAACGTATATTTATAATTCTGCCTGGACTGTTAAGCTTCTAGGTCATGTTCCATTTCTCTATTTGTCATACTACATACCAATAACAGTGGGCTTTGAAGGAAAGCAGACAAGCCCAGACTGACTAGAGGAGTCTTGGACTCCACCCTGGAGAGCTCATTATGAGACACATCGGCTGAGTGAGGTGACTTGAGGCAGTCCTACCTGACCTGGTTTGGAGGACCTAGGCTTTATTCCATAAACCGAACACTTGGTTTGATTCCATTTCCCAAAGGCTGCTGGAGTAATATGGAAGCAACTGACAGTCTTTACAGACAAAGTGAGCCAAAAAGAAAAAACAATCTACTTACAGTTCAAAAGACGAAAAACAAAACAAAAAATTCCTCCTAGCCATAGAAATTAAAGAGAATCTGGATGCTCAGACACCACGTTCTTTAAAAAAGTTATTACTGTTTCTTTTAGAGAGGGGAAGGGAGGGAGAAAGAGAGGGAGCCGATATGAGAGAAGAACACTGACTGGCTGCCCTCCCTCCACGCGCACAGCGACCTGACAGCCCAAAACCCAGGCATGTGTCCCGACCCAACTGGGGACCTTTCGCTTTGCGGCAGGACAACCAACCAGCTGAGCCACACCGGCCGGGGCAGACCCCATGTGCTTTACCCCATATCTCATCTATCCCAAGAAGAGGAACTCCAGACCTGTGATAATAATGCTCACTTTCCAGAATCAGGATAAACCACCATACACATGCATGACTTCTCACCACAAAGTCTTGTACTTCTACTAAAAGGAAAATTGAAATACAGCGTCAGTGGGAATGACCCTCAGGGGATAAGCCAGCTGCAAACAGGGAGAACAACTGACACCCACCCCAGCCCTCCCTGACAGGCCTGCTCCCCCCACGCCCCACTCCCACAGCCACAGTGTGATGCAAAATGCCACTCTGGAGCAGCCAAAGGCAAAGCAATGAGGACCCAAGAGGAAGCTAAAATACTCGAAAGCTTAAATGCTATTTATTCAATCAATGCTCTCTTTGCAATAACACAAGCTTAAGACCTGGAATGAAGCAGCATCCACAGCACATACATGGGAAGTTAAAGACGAGTTTAAAAATGCACCACTTAACTCATATTTATTGACCACCTGCCATGGGAAAAGCACTGTGTTGTACCTATCGAGGGATAAGATGAATAATTTATCATTTTTTAATCCAATTTCCCTGTTCCTAAAAATGACCTGAAGATATTTCCAAGACGAAGAGAACAGCCCTGCCTTTATAGTGCTGATATTCTTATTTTGGAATTGCTCATGCAGAGCCTTGCTCTCTGCTTCCCTTCCTGTCCTATTCAGTCAGCCTGGGAAATCACTCCCAGGATTGCACCTCCTTGCAAAGGACCTCAGCAAGGAGTACCGCCAGTCTGAGGCTCTCCAAAGTACATTTCTGCCAAGTTCTCAGGAGTTCTGAAGTCTATCTCAAAATAAGAAAGCAAATATGAAGCACAGGCAAACCTCAGGACAAGCATCCCAGAAGCTTCCCTGGGAAAAGGCAGTTGTGCAGCAAGTGAGGACCCCCGCAGCCCACTGCTCACCCCCACCTCCTCGCCTACTCTGACCATGCCATTACACAGGCATTACATACACAGTGAGAGTGCAAACCTACGCCTGATTCTACAGAGAGAAAATGGAAGAGAAAGCATCAAAGGGGAGACTGACACGGAGAGAGATTGACAGAGACTGACACAGAGAGAAACAGAGATAGAGAAAGACAGAGAGAGAGAGAGAGAGAGAGAGAGAGAGAGAAAAGGAGGTGGTGAGAGAAGATGGGCAGAGACCCAGAGGCCTACGGAGGGAAGGGGGAGGAAGATCAAGAGGAACAGGTGGGGAGGAGACCAGAGCTTGAGAAAGAGTGTGGGGAGGGGCAAGGAGGAAAGAGGCAATAGAGGTGAGTTGGACTGGTGGGAAGAAGTAAGGTGGGTCTGTCCCAAGGAGGGGAGGGGAGAAGAGGCCAAGAGAAAATGAACAACATAAAAAAGGTATCAGGAAAGCCTTCCAACAGGACCCGCCATTCCTTCTGTCTCCCAGCATGCTCCCTGCCTGTGGGCGGCTGTCAGAAGGCAGGGCCATCACCCCACACTTGTGTGTGCACAGCCTGTCCAAGGAAGCAGCTTCTGGGACCAGGTCACAGGGCTCCCCAACTACTCTCTTCTGCTGCACATGTTCAATTAGAGCTTTCAGGTCCTCCCTGGATGCAAGGACATCAGCTCTTATCAGTCTCAATGATGCATCTTGCTGGAACATATCTGCTCCCAGACACAAAGGTAATGAGGATGGCTTGGAATTTTAGAGGGGAAGGTTATCATCCCACAAGGGTGCCAAAGAGGCAACCAACCCCCAGGGGTGACTGGTCTGATTCGATGGTCTATCTTAGCCCTTATAGCAGTTGAAGACAGGTCAAGAGAAAATTCTTTTGGATAGGTAGATAATGATGATGTGATTATTTCTCCAGCCTTCTCCTGGAGGAGCCTGGGATCAGGGAGAGACACCCACATGGGGCTCCACAACAGGAAAGTCAGGGAGAGCCTCGCAGCCCTCAATTTTGCAGTAAATTTCCCAACCTCATTGACCTCGTTTTTGTAGTGGGTTAGATGAGTGGCAAATGCGTAGTGACGTTATCCAGTGTCATCTCAGAAACCAGAGCTGCCTCCACCTCATTATTGCCCTCATTTTCTCTTCCTTTATCTCAGCAACAGGCTGATAGGAAAGGGACACACCGACTCTCTAAGATTCCTTGTAGAAACCGATTATCGTTTGTCCCACATTTGGGAAACTTCTCATACAATGAGGTTGAAATAAACTGATAGCATCAGCAGAACTCCTGAGGAAACTGTTTCATTATCAAAATTCTCACCAGCCCTATTTATTTAATTTTAAATAACATGAGTAGTTTTTACACATACCCATATACTGTATTTTTAAAAATTATTCTTTATGTTTTTTCATTAACACATATTTTAATGCGTATATTAGATATATTTCTAGAAGTGGAATTTTTGGGTTAACGTTGTAGGCTTATTTAAATTTTGTCTGAATATTTTATTGTTTATGCTGTTACAGTTGTCTCAATTTTTTCCCCTTTCCCCTTCTCCACCCGGCTACCCCCCTACTCCTTCAGGCAATCCTCACACCATTGCCCTTATCTGTGGGTCATGCATGTATGTTCTTTGGCTAATCCCTTCACCTTCTTTCAACCAGTCCCTCCCTTCCCCCTCTCCTCTTATACTGCTGTCAGTCTGTTCCATGTTTCTATGCCTTTGATTCTATTTTGGTTGTTAGTTTATTTAGTTCATTAGATTCCCCATATTCGTGAGATCATATGGTATCTGTCTTCCACTAACTGAGTTATTTCACTTAGCATAGTAGTCTCCAGGTCCATCTATGCTGTTGCAAAAGGTAAGAGTTCCTTCTTTCTTACAGCTGTGTAGAATTCCACTGTGTAAACGTACCACAGTTTTTTTATCCACTCATCTACTGATGGGCACTTAGGCTGTTTCTAGATCTTGGCTGTTGTAAACAACACTGCTATGAACATAGGGGCGCATATATTTTTTGAATTGGTGTTTCAGGATTCTGAGAATATATTCCCAGAAGTTGGATCGCTGGATCAAAAGGCAGTTCCATTTTAATTGTTTGAGGAAGCTCCATACTGTTTTCCACAGTGGCTGCACCAGTCTGCATTCCCACCAACAATGCTCTAGGGTTCCCTTTTCTTGACATCCTCGCCAGCACTTGTTTGTTGATTTATTAATGATGGTCATTTTGACAGGCATGAGGTGATATAGATCAATGGAATAGAACAGAGAGCCCAGAAAGAAACCCACACCTTTATGGTCAATTAATATTTGACAAAGGAGGCGAGAGCATACATTGGAGTAAAGACAGTCTTTTTAGTAAATGATGTTGGGAGATCTGGACAGGTACATGCAAAAAAATGAAGCTAGACCACCAATTTATACCATACACCAGAATAAACTCAAAATGGATAAAAGATTTAAATATAAACTGCAATACCACGAAAATTCTAGAGTAAAATATGGGCAGTAAAATTTCAGATATCATGTGTAGCAATATTTTTGCCAATATATCTCCTATGGCAAGGGAAACAACAGAAAATGGGACTACATGAAATTAAAAAACTTCCGCGCAGCTAAAGAAACCATCACCAAAATGAAAAGGGAACCCACTGTATGGTAGGAACATATCTGCCAATAATACATCGGATAAGGGTTTAATTTTCAAAATATGTAAAGAACCTATACGAGTCAACACCAGGAAGACAAACAATCCAATTAAAAAATGGGCAAAGGACCTGAACAGACACTTCTCCAAGGAGGACATACAGAGTCTGGCCCAGAGACATATGAAAAAAATGCTCAACATCACTAGCCATCAGAGGGATGCAAATTAAAACCACCATGAGATATTTTTATATATTTTAAAGATTGACTTTTAGTTTAATAGCTGCTTAGTCTTTGATTACACAAATACATCATAATTTGCCCAACAAATACATTGTCAAACATTTATGTTCAATATATTTGTTCACTATTTTTTTTAGTTTTATTTATTTATTTTTAGAGAGAGGGGAAGGGAAGGAGAAAGAGAGGGAGAGAAACTTCAATGTGTGGTTGCCTCTCATGCTCCCCCTACTGGGGACCTGGTCTGTAACCCAGACATGTGCCCTGACTGGGAACCGAACTGGTGACCTTTGGTTCTCACAGGCCAGCGCTCAGTCCGCTGAGTCACACCAGCCAGGACTGTTCACTATTTTAAATGACTATCTTTATACACAAATCTTTGTGCCCATCTGTAGTTATTTCTATAGTATAAAATCTGAGAGTAGCATTGATTAGCCAAAGGCATTTTTATAGTTTTTGGTGCCTACTGCTTTACTTGACCACCACTGGGCATGAATGTTTCCTGTTCCCCCTGACCTCATGAACTGACTCCCCACACCCTCCTCTGTTGTTGGTGGTGATAGTGGTAGGGGTTTTATTTTGCTTTTAATTTGTGGAGAAATGTTCTGGTCCTCATTGTTAGCATCTCTTAGATACGAAGGGAACAGGAGACTAAATGCTTCCTCATCTTACTCAGCCAAAGAGAGGACAGCAGAACACGCCTGTTGGACCATCTGTGTATAATAAGTCCTAAAAAGTAGGAGGGCCTGGCTCAAGGCCTCTGAATAGAGTTGCAAACACAAATCTTCAATCTTTGCAATTGAGGATCAAGTCCAATGTTTGTTCACCAGGCCTGCTTCAATGCAGGTTAGCTGAGTCAATGAAAGGTATCTGTGTATTATAGTCATAGCTTCTTCAAAATATAAGGAAAATAATTAAAGTCAGGGTGGGATCTGGAATTAGGAACATTTACTATAAAAAACCCCAAACCCAATCATCTGCACCAAAACCATGCCTAGTCTTATTTTTCTAATGATTTGGCTTTTCCAAATACACGTTTTTTTTCCCCTCACCAGATAAACAAAGGGAAGATATTTTACATTAACCACATTAGGGGGAAAAAGGGCTACCTGCATTATGCTAACACCTACTACAAACAAGTCTAATGCAAGATGCATCAGATGAGGACAGAAACCTCTGGGGAGCAGACCCAGACAGCACATTGGTGCCGTGGCGCTGACAGCCTGCGCCAGCATTTCCATCACAAAAACCCTATAATCCAAGGCCCTAGCAAACTGAATAAATGACTAATAATTAAGTTGTTGTCCCTTCTTTAATCCAGGGAAATAATTTAAAAATTAGATCGCACATGTAGATATGAGGGAGTTATGCCACTGGCCATGTTAATCAGTTTGGAATTTACAAGAGATTCCCTACACCCACAATCCATTTTTCTGCTCTTATCTGAATTTCAGTATTTTGCGTCGTATTTTTGTATTGTTGTGATCATTTTTGCTTTTTTAAAGAAGACACTCTCTCCTAAGATTTAGGATCATAAATATCAGAGTTAAAAGTATGCTGGAAGTAATCTAGTTCATTGCCTCTAATTTTAAAAAGAAAGAAACTGGCCCTGGCTGGTGTGGCTCAGTTGGTTGGAGCTGAGTCCTATAAACCAAAAGGTCATGGGTTCAATTCCTGGTCAGGGCACATACTGAGGTTGTGGGTTCAGTCGGGCGTGTTTGAGGCAAATGATCAATGTTTCTCTCTCACATCAGTGTTTTTCTCCCTCTCTCTTTCTCCCTTCCCCTCTCGCTCTAAAATCAATAAGCATGTCGTTGGGTGAGGATAAAAATAAATAAAGAGAATTTCTACCTCGGAGAAGTTATAAATAGCTGAACCCAAGACTATGGAAATAATGACTTAACTCCATCTCCTCTCAAATACTATTATAGCTTTGTATTTGTATTATTTATATGTAACTCCCTTTTATTAGGTGTATATGAAAGTGTGTCATGTGCTGGGCATTTCTCCCGAGGAAACAAAATGCTCCAGTGTCAAGTAGGTTAGGTAAAATCTCACAGAAACACAAAGCTAAGTTTTTTCATAAACTTAGATAAGGTCATTTAGATATTAGAAGACCACACAATGTAACCTTGGAGCGGAATGAATTTTAAGTATTTTTTAGTACAACCACTTTTACATACAAAGTGACCACCAAAGACCACAGAGGTCATGGTGTATAAGGCCACCCAATTAGAAGGGCAGACACAGCATCTCATAATTCCTGGCTCAAGGCTCTTTCCACCATACCCAGCTGGCTTTTCTATATTATAATCTGGTATAGCCTCTGGTATTTTTAATGTATAAAAATCTTAGATGTTATAAAATATCAATTCATGACTCTGTACCCACTATGGTCTCCTATGCTTTCAGTCACCTTCCAAAGTCTAGTAGGTCCACTGATTTCAAAAGGCAAGACAAAAATGCCACAGCCCTCACGGTAGAAGATGAAGTAATACTGAACAGGCACATAACACTGAGGGCACGGGCCCCCCTGTCACTAACGATCAGGCGAAACTTGCTCTCTTGTTCACTCCTTTCTGCTGCCTCCAGCCACTTGTCAGAATCTCTCTGGCCAAGCTGCACTGACTGAGGGCTGGGTTATTCCCAGCTCATCCATCTGAGGGCGAACACCCTTAAACCGGAGGCTCATGAAGTCACATCCCTTGGTGATACAGTGCCAGCCTCCTCCTCTGTCACTCTCTGTGACAGTTCATTTAAGCTATGCCCCTCTTCAGGCCTCCATATGCTCATGGAACAAATGGCGGCATTCTCTCCAGTCTGACAATGATATGGTCTATGCCTTAAGGGATAGTTATTTTCCTAAAGGGGAAGGAGCGGGTGAATTCAGGTGGTCTCTTGATGCACTGCAATTGAGTCCTGACTCTTCTCTCTCTCTCTCTCACCAGCCAGTCAGCCTGTGGGTATGGAATCACATTTTAGAGTGGGTGGGAGAAAGTTTGAGTAGAAAGAACTGCATGATCTCCAGACACGACTGGAAGGGCCAGACAGAGACGGGCAAAGACAGAAAAAGCAGAGATGCTCAAGAACATCAATGTGGGAGGGAGGGCTGACTCACTGCCTCCTGTGAGATAAAACACTCTTCAGGCACTGGCTCAATCCTAGATTTTATCCTGCCAGACGAAACATCAGTGAAGTGACAACTGCTGGATGAAGTGCTACCCTAAGTACTCTGCTGCTTCATTACATGCATCTGGGGCAGGTCTGTAACAAAGGTTTGCTCCAGCCTACCCAGAGGATGGAGCACACAGCAAAACTACAAAAGTCCCTTCTGTGTGTTGCCCTGGAAGACTAGTCCAAGCTACGGTCTCAGCAGCAAGGCACAGGACTCTGAAGTCACCGTCTGCAGTCAGATTCATAAATGCTACTTCCTAGCTGTTACCAAGCTCAGTCAGCCACCGTCTGTCCTCATCCCATTACCTAGGTCCCAGCACTGCACAACTCTGGGGTGCGCCCTCCATATTTGCAGTCATCATAAATCTACATACTTATTATGATGGTTTTCTGGCAGGGGACAGTGCAGGTTTTGAAGAAAGGGCGGCAAAAGGATCGTATGGGCTAGTGGCAGGGCTGCCTCTCCCAAACCCACACGAGGAGAACACACATGCTCATGTTATCTATGCTCTTAGTAACTAAAACCCGGTGACGTCACCAGAGCTCTAGTCAGGGTCCCTAGATACTGCACTGTTGTTTCCAAGAAGACAGACAATCTTAAATAAAGGAAAACATCAATAAAATGTGAGACCCTATGAGAACAAAAGTCATGTTCCAGCAGCAGTCACCTACAGAAATTCTGTTAGTTAGTCTGTTAGTTCGAGACAGTAATAAAGGCAATACCCTCCCTCCCAGGCTCGCTGTGGGCTTCCAGAGGGCTCTGGCAAGACTTAGGTTAAGGATTAACTTCCTCGGGGTGGTCACCATGTGCAAAAAGGGGGAGACAGTCCAGTGCTCATGCATATGACACAAATCTGGAGCCCTTTGGAAGAAGAGATGAAGAACTGGATCACCAGTGAGGATCAGAAATGAGTTCCCATCTGTGCTTCGTCTAAATAGGTCACACTGAATGGCTCCTTGTAGCCACAAAATGTTCATAATTTCTCCCCACTCTCAAAAACTGGACTATATTTTTGATGTTCTTTTAAAAGTAGGGTTTATTAAGGTATAATTTACTTAGAGTAAATGTTATCCTTTTGGTGCATAATTTTATGAGTTGGAAAAATTCATGAAATCTGTAACTACCACCACAATCAAGATATTAAACAGTTTCATCACCCCCAAATTCCCTGATGCCCCTTTATGATCAATCCCTGATCTGATAAAATTGCACTGTATTTAATGCAAATGTTAACACTGTTGAAACTTCCCCTTAGATATTTACCATATTTCATTCATTGTAAGACACAATGCCCACCCCCGACCCCTGCCAATTTGAACACTGAAACTAGAACGTGTCCTATAATCTGTGGCACTTTACCCTAATTGGTAACAATTTTTCTTCTTAGAGATACATAAAATAATATGTTTTATCATCTATGGTGGCCTTTTTTAAAAAAAAAATCAATGAGGTATATTAAAGTCATAACATTTGAATACTTACTATGGGTTAAGCATTCTACTAAGCCCTGAAAATACAAAAAGGAATCAGATAGTTCACAAGAACTATCACTTGAGGAGAGGAGATGAGCAATCACAAACATGATAACGTGTAGAGTGGGGGCATGTCCGTCACTAGGGCTGCGTGAAATTATCTCCAGATTGGTCACCCTTCTTCTTTCAGGCAGAATTCCCCCCCAATTTGTATCCTTCCGTGTACACAGGAAATAAGGATGAAGGAAGTATCATTTGGCTTCACTGCTCATTCCAGGAGTGAGTTATTGCCACACCATCTGACATATCGCCTAGGAACAATCCAATTATTTCTCCCATAGCTCACTGTTGTCGTAGGGAAGTCTCATTTTGGTGTTCAACAGCTGCAAGGCTTTTATGATAATATCAAAAGACAAGTCACTGAAAATAACTGCTTAATCTGTGAAAGGCAGATGCCCCAAATCTTTCAGAGACATGCTTCAAGGTCCCCAAATTCTTCCCTGCACAACTTTTAAAGGGCAACACAGAAAAGACAAGTTAGTGAGTGTCCTTACCTGGTTCTTGAAAGTGTTCTTCATTGGATAGAGTTCTGGACAAGATAAGTATTAATGCTTCTTTAAACTGGTCAAAATGCACCTAAAAAAAAAGCAATTAAAATAAATTCAAAATACTTTCCACAGTCTTAAGGTACCAAGTCCATCTACACACAAGGTACCAGACCAGTTGTTAGCATCCTGAGAGCCTTGAAGTAAGTCACAACCTGCTTTCATTCCCTTTTTTTCTTCATTTCTCCAAAGCACTAAAGGGAAATGGGCTGATTATTTCTGACCCAGTGTCATAAATGCTAATATCAATATTAATATTTATTCAACCCTGAGGGGAAAGCTATAGAGCAAAACCTTCTTTATAAACACAGACAAAGATGAGTTTTGAACTCTTAACTTCTTTTATTTTCCTGAACAAGACCAGAAGAGAAAGATGTAAGGTTTAAATATCAGGAAAAACTTCCTAAGTAAATGACCCATGGTAATGATGCCCCAAAGATGCTCTCATCTCTTAACATATTCTAGAAAGAAGTCATCTTTTGAGGATGAC
The DNA here is from genome assembly GCA_007922815.1 of Macrotus californicus. NCBI lineage: Eukaryota > Metazoa > Chordata > Mammalia > Chiroptera > Phyllostomidae > Macrotus > Macrotus californicus. The sequence continues at coordinate 28,383 of VMDR010004160.1, forward strand.
TTGAAAACAGTCTTGCCTGTGGCAGGTATGTAATATTTATCTCCCTAAGGCCTCTATGATTCTAAAAACAAGCAGAAATCAATAGCAAACACAAAGGATAAAAGGACCTTGGAAAGCATTTTCCTGAGTTCTTAAAATCACAGTTACTTTGACTGAAGTAGGAAAGAACTTGAGTTTTATGTAAGTAAATACTCAGAACTGAGCTATCACTTTGGTTAAAGGGGTAAAATGGTTTTCTGTATGGCCAAGTATACTCTTCCGAAACGTAACGTTATGTGACCTCACCGTGGGGCAGAAGGGGGAGATGGTATTTCTCCCGCTTATCATTCTAGCTTGATAATGTGGCAGCTATTTACACAGAAACCCGTATGCAGACACGAAGCCAGTAAATCTGTGATCTGTGCTGTTAGGAGTCTCTTTGGACATCATTACAAAACAGCGTGTAGAAGTTTAAATATAGGTAACAGATAAAAAGACACTTTCAAATTAAAATTGGAAAAGCAACAAACCTCATTAGTTATCTAAACAATGGAAGAAAAATTATATAATATCTTACCCATGCAAATCAAAGGAGAGGAATCCATTGAGATTCCTGTCCTAAAATTGTATGTACTTGCAATTTGCCAGACTCTCCCAAAGTACACGTGATTTCCCTACCACATTAGTTGTGTTTAATTGGAATGACATTCCGAAAGCATATTTCTTTAGATCGTGCACACTAACAATCAGCATAATATACAGAGCCAGAGCAGAAATCTGTCAAGGGAGCCAGGGCCATACAATGAATGAAAGGGTTAAAGACTGTAGAAAAGTAAGCGGTGCTAATTAGGTTTCACAGGTGCCAAATGGCTGAGAAGCCTGGGGGAGGGAGGAGGGGCAGGCCCTGCTGTCCCAGAGTCTGAGGAGGGCTTCAGGCACTGCATCATCCCAGCTCCAGTTCCCAGGGGCAAGGCCATCTTCCCAGGCAGGCAGTCCACAGACATCACTTATGTGAGGGCTCTCCAGCTCAGGGGCACTTCCTGGGCACTTCCTGCTTCCTGCCAGAATTACGCCTTTCTCAGGGGTAGGGGCCAGGAAGGGGGAGGGGGCAGTTTAAGGGTTAGAACCACAATCTCTGTTTCTGACCCTGGCTCAGCCACTCACTGCCTTCTGTGAGCTGGCTAAATGACTAAACCTATCAGAGCTTCAGTTTGCTCCTCTGTAAAAATGGGAATATCTAACAACTAATATTGATGATTCATTCAACAAACACTTACTGAGCAGCTGCCATGCGCCAGGCACTGTCCTAGGCCTTGGTGACACAGCAGTGAATGAGTGACAAAGACATGAGCTACTGCTGCCAGGGAACACAAGTGCTCAGGAGAGGTCACAGGGAATCAGGCAGGTACTGCGCAAAGAGCAGTGCATGTATTTTGTTATTTATAATACCACATTCCTCAGAGCTGAGTTAGGGAGATGAAATGGGAGAACTTCCTGGAACTTTTTAGGTACTCGGCAAGCGGAGGCTAACACTACGAACAGGTCTAGTAACTGGGATGACTGTTCCACCACGTTTACAGAGAAACAGGGCCACAGTCTCCAGCAAAGCAACTGGCCATGAGAGTAACCAAGGCAGCGGAGTAAGAGTGTGCGTGTGCCGGGTCCGGGGCGGGGGGTGACAGCAGGGAAGCCCAGGAGCCTGCCTGGCCCCCAGGGTCTGTGCAGTTGTCCAGCAGCGGAGACAATGATCCAGGCTGCTGTGTTTAGGGACCCACAACTGGGTTTCTCCTCTGCCTTTCTTTTCCTTCTGTCTTAAGTTATTAATGGAGATGGCCTGAATGAAAGCCTAAGTCTCTTGTTGCCACAGTTATGAACGGAAAGAGGCTCCTGTTTCAAAAAGGTGGGGCTTGCCTTGAGACTTTCAAATCCTTCATAGTTGTCTCCAGGGTATCTGCTGGGGCTTGGAAAGACAGAGATTTTGATAGTGGTGCCTGGAAAGAACCCTTCCAAATTTTGTCCCAGCAGTTCAATTCAGTGAGTGTTAGCCATGAAAATCACCCAGGGGTCTCTGCACCTCAGTTTTACTCCCCCTGAAAAATGGCAAAAATAGCTATAATTGGGAAGTGAATTCTAATCAGCTTCTAAGACTTTATTGTACCACACTTGAGGAATTCTCAGGCCTCACACAAACACACCAACTTCTGGGACAGGAGCACCCTCATTTACATGGAGGTCGCCTGTTTCTCAGCCTCAGTGACCTCCAGTGCAGCAGACCATCAGGAAACACACCAGTGGCATCCAAAGCTGAGGCCAGCATCACGATGCCCTCACAGTCTTCTCATAGAAGACGCCATAGGACCAACTCAGAAGTTCTTCATTCTCACTTGACCTGATGTATTTTAAGCTTCATTATCCTGCTTCCCAACCCGTTACAGATTAGAAACAGTAAATAAAAGACAGGGTGCTCCAAGGCAAGTACAAGAAATAACTACTGACATATTGGGGAGGGGGAGAGACTATCTGTTCTCTAATACAAATAAATTACAACATTTTTGTGCTTGAACAAACTATTTTTTAAAAGTATATAAATTACATTAAAAAGGCACATGCCCTCAAAAACCTAACAGGCTGGGATTATTTAGTGTGGAGGCAAGGATGCATGTGTTGCTAAATAAAGCCTGAGGACACTACTCTCACAGAAGAGTAAGTGATAGACCAAGAAGATTTATATGATCATGAAAAACCTTATAATGCTTATTGTACTCTTTGATAGGGTAAGACATAAATAAAAAAAAAATTTAATCTCCAATGGTTAACTTTAAAAAACAAAAAAAGTCTGCCACTAATTGAAGTAAGAGATCCAGTTACTAGAAAATTTCATTAACGTGGGTCCTGAAGAATGCTAGATGAATGGAGGAATTAATGTAGGTTTTCTTTCCTGTGCATTGGGTCACCTGGCTCTCACAGCATCCATGTGAGATGGTCAAGGCAGGCATATCCCTCCTTACAATTGGCGAGAGAGGCTCAGAGAAGGCCAGAGCCTTGCCCAAGGCCACACGTCCTGAGGGAAGGAGTTACTGGAGAACCCAGGCCTTCTAACTGGACACATTAAAGTATAGCTACTCTGCCCACCCCACGCTGCTGCATTCCTCTCCAGGAAATCCCTCTGCTGCTCCAAGTCAAGTCCTCAAGTTGACACAAAGCCACTAAGTATAAAGCACTGGGGCTTCAGAGGACGCAAGATCAAGAGATACAACCCTGGCTGGTGTAGCTCAGTGGATTGAGTGCGGCACTATGAACCAAAGGGGCTCGCCAGTTTGATTCCCAGTCAGGACACATGCCTGGGTTGTGGGCCAGGTCCCCAGTACGGGGTACGTGAGGGGCAACCAACCACACATTGATATTTCTCTCCTTTTCTTTCTCCTTCCCTTCCCCTCTAAAAATAAATAAAATCTTTAAAAAAAGAAATACATAACCTTTGTCCTCAAGGAGTTTACCAGCTACATCCTAGACTCCAGAGTGTCAGAGGGTGGAAAGGAGAAGAAAAGAAGAAAGTTTATTAGTAACTATAAGGTAGAATTTGGTATGTTCTAACAGAGACAAAAACTAGCTGGTAGGGGCCTCTGACAAATGAGTAAATCCTACCTGGCCAGCAGGGAAGAAAATAGGGACATTTGACAACATCTGAGTTCTCCAAGATATTCACAGGCAGAACTTAAAGTTTTCTAAAATGGACTTATAATGTATTAAATTTGCCCCCCTTTTAGAAGAAAGGGGTCTATAAAATGCTAAATATGACTATTAACTCAGAAGTTCTTCATAATCCAACAATGCCTACCTAGGCGACCCCTTCTTCTCCCACCAAAAAAAAAATCTAAAAATACAAAACCAAAACTTGGCAAACTGATCAAAACCACTGGAGCAGTGTCAAAAGGCAGAATGGGTCAAAGGGGTCAATCAGATGGTAACAGATGGAAACTGGACTTCTGGTGGTGAGCATGTTTTAATGCACAGAGATAGTGAATTATAATGTCCATCTGAAATTTATATAATATTATTAACCAGTTACCTCAAGTACAAACATATTGGAGCAGCTTTAATTCTTAAGTTGATCATTATTTTCCTTCTTGAAAGGGCATTTAGACACTGGACCCAGCACTTTAAACAGCAGTAAATCCCGTATCTTTGAAGAAGATAGTTCTCTAAGAGAGGCAGGTGACTGCTACTTTCCATCCATGCTTGTGAATACTGATGTGGCAGAAAAGCCCCTCAGGGCACAACCCAGAACCAAAATGTTAATAAATGCCCTCTATTGTGAAGAAACATGCATCAGCAGGCTCACTAAGTTCAGTAACTGGAATTCTTAAGTACCATTTTTTGTCTTCCAAGGGAGTTTTGTTTTGAATTATGTTAAAAATTAGAAATCATTCCAAATATACAATGCAATTAAATCTCACAAAGTAACAAGCTTCTGAGCTGTGCATCCCCTGGCTGATACCTCCTCATTTGAATAATAATTGCTGCCATTCATTTTACAAGCATTCCTATATCTTGTATGCCTCAAAGGGCAGTTTGCAGCAATGGGGAAATTACATGACTGCCTGAAAACACACATGACATTTAAACTAAATTAACAGGAAGACCAGTCAAGTCTGATTTTTTTGTCATGTGTCATTACCGCTTAACAGAAATTTACCTCATCACTTTTGCTCTCCAAATTTCATATGAATGCTTTTTTAGAAACACAATTTGCCTTTCTGAAAAAAGAATTTAAGCACCACCATTTAAATAAGAAACAAATGATATTTTAAACCATACACACAAACTGCAACAGGAAGTAAAATAAGGAACTTAACGTTGCATAAACTAATCTTGTGCAATCTTGGAGATCAGATGCACAGTTTCCATATGTGCACAGGCAGTGCTTCAACACAGTGCGCTTGTCAAACAAGACAAAGGCTCGTGTGACCATCTTCATGGGAAGGAGGTTTGTATCTAGTAATTCAGAGGGAAGTCAATGAGAGAACATTCAAAACACTGTTAGTTGAAATGGGTATAGAAATATGGACTCCTCAGAAGGTCAATGTAGAGGAAAATAATGTTTCCAGCAAAGAGAAATGACATAAACAAAAAGACACAGTTTCAAATGAAAGACATAGTTACAAAATGTTATATTCTAAATAAAGCACTCCAGCTCTTGTAGCTTAGTAAGTTATTTCCTGCAGACAATATCGAGAGAGGCAAAGGCCATTTGAAAAGGCAAGTTTTAAAACCCTAAAGCAGCTGGATGAAGTTGTACTCCAAGACTGATCCAAGGAGCCCTGCCTTTGGATGGAAATAGATGAAACCACCACCACACGAGTTTCTAGCAAATCCATATTCTGTTCTAAAGAGATTCCTCAGAAAATCATTGCTGGAAACTCATTATTTATCAAAGACCGATTTTAGGGGTAAAAGAGAAGGAAGGAGATGTAGAACACAGTAGTTAATTGTGTGCCGGGCCTGTAGGATGTCTTTGATATACACAATCTAAGTCAACCTTCATCACAATCTTACAAGGAGTGTGTTATTTTCCCCACTAAACAGATAAAGAAACTGAGACTCAGAGTATTTAAGACAATATGTCCATATGGCTGAAATGTGGCAAGAGTCCATGTATGCATCCAAGTGTGAATTCAAAGACTGTGCCTCAATAACACACTGTCTTGATGTGGTGGTGGGGATGGGGATTGGTTGAAGGGAGATAGAGAATGAGATTCATTTTGGCATCTTTGGAGTCTGAGGAGGCTGTGAAGACATGCATTCGCCCTCAGAGTCTGGGAAATCTGGGCTTCCCTTCTGGTGCTGCTGCAAATGAGTTGCCTGATCTTGGACATATCACTGTACTTTTCCAATTCTGGATTCCAAGTTTCTCTGTCATACAGATGAACATTTAAATCTAAAAATCTGTGATGAACACTGAAGAACTTGAAGTCCCCTCATCCAGACAAGATGACTCATAAAAGCATCAGTGGAATACTATGGAAATTTAATGAGCATTCTGATCATATTTTCTCTAGTGAAAGAGATGACCATTACTGAAATAAAGTAGGTGGGCAAGAATAGCTTTTAATACCTGTTCCCAACTCTTGCTGAGAGCAGAAGGCCTTCCCAACAGCTCTCCCCTATGCCCTTGCTTTTGTCAGACTAAATACCTCTGAGAGATTCAAGGTTCACAGCATGCAAAACCAAAGTCAATTTTGCAAAGGATTTGACAAGAAAATGTTGATACAGAATGGAAAAAAGTCTTGTTGCCTCTAACTCGGGATGTCTTATTGTTTGTAAATGGGAACCAGAGATGCTTAGGAGTTTAATTCAACCCCAGATGAGATTGCTGTAAAGGAAGGGAGTGATGGAGAGAGATCCGGAGTCACAAGACCAACATAGGAATCAGAAAATATCATTCACTCTTTCCGGTTACTCATTGGTGGTTAAACAGTAAGATACAGAGAAGGTTCAGACATTTAAGAGATGCAATGAAATGTTCCCACCATTCCCTCCAATGAGTCAAAAAGACTCGGATCAACATTATGAAGCAGGAGCAGGAACATGTGGTAGTGGTGAACAGGTGCTATTGGACAAGCGAGCATAATTCTGCACACAGAGAACAAGCCCTAATAATCACCACCAGAAAGTGCTGCTGTATTTTTGACTTACTTTTCAATTGGTTAAAATGTGTACATGAAAGAAATCTTTAAGAGCTTTTAATGAATTAGAAACAACAAACAAGCAATTCTCCATGTAAATTAATCTTGACATTTATAAAATAATTAAAGGTGGGAAAGCTGAGCTAAATTATATATTTGTACAGTTATCAAGTTTTAATACTAAGAAATGTTTAAGTACCTTTGATGACCAAAGTCTACCTACCTATGGAACTCTTTGGAAGCCAATGAAGAGTTCTGCTTCCAGGTGGCTTGTTCTGATTCTATACAGTGCCAAGGGCATGGGGCCCTTCAGCACCCAGGTTCACATTAAAGAACATAGCAAGGAAACGCATCAGAACCCCAGGGGCTGTTCTGTCTCAAAGTTGGGATATTCCATTACGAAAGGAAAGTGCATTTTTTAAACAGGATATAATTAAAGGCTCCAATAAAACCAAGGTACATGATCATATTTATGTCCAGATTTTAATAAAAAAGAGAGGCATATGAAAACACATCATTTAAAAGACACAAAACCAGGAGGAACCTACAATGGGTATCAAATGCTTGGATAAAAACCTAGTTCAATAAAAGAGTTAACGTGGTTCCCTTTTCTAAATGTTTGTAGTATTTGCTCCCAGCTCTACTCACCTGTCAGGTACATTATGTGACCAGACCATAAATTCTTCAGTGACTTGAGCAGTCCCTTGTCTTGGGGTCTCACCCACCTGACATCTGCTTAACTGTGACAAAAAGATGAATGGAGCTCTTTTGATAAACTGCTAGGAAACACCTACCAGCAATGTGCTCTTTCCTTCAAACTGGCGATTCACACTCTGTAGGCACTTCAAGCACACACACACAGGGTGAGGCAAAAGTAGGTTTACAGTAGTTCGTAGAAAAAACAATCCAATAATTAGTAAAAGTAATACAAGAATAAACTGTGTTTTGCATACTCACCACTGTAAACCTACCTTGGCCCCACCCTGTAAAACTGCCATGCTCAGGGGAATATGGCTTCGAGTTATAAAGCAAAATTGAGCAGATGAATGGAAACATAATCTGGGGGAAAACTGTCTGCTAGTAAAATGCATGAAAATGGAAGTTGATCTGTTACTCTCCTTAACAGCTGTCAAAAGAAACATTAGGCTTTAAGAAAAAAACCAAAAAGTTATTAAAGGTAGAATTTAAAATAAAAATAAACATGATATTCATGTTCTTAGCTGAGGGGGAGAATGTTTTTATCTTACCTGTTTTCAAGGAAAGATGATTAATTGAGTCCAATTCCAATAAAAGTAAACTTAAAAGTTTTGTTTTATTTAAAAATTATACTTGCTAAGATTTAAAAGATAAAGTTAAAACCATAAGCGTCCTAGAAGCTGATGGATGATAATGTATCCAAAAATCAATTTAATGGAAAACTGTCGTTTACGACAAACATAAGACTCATAGAATGCCTGACCTGCAGGACACAGAACAATACATATTTGTTGAATTAATGAATAGATTAATATATTTAGATTTGTCATGCTACTATTTCTTTCATTAAACCAAATTCCTAACCATTATAAATTTTCTAAAAATAATACCTAAAGAGAATAAAGATCCCCTGACTGGTGTGCCTCAGTCAACTGAGCACCAGCCTGCAAACCAAAAGGTCGCTGGTTCGATTCTCAGTCAGGGCACCGGCCTGGGTTGTGGGCCAGGTCCCCAGTAGGGGGTGCGCAAAAGGCAACCATATATATTGATATTTCTCTCCCTCTCTCTTCCCTCCCTTCCCCTCATTCTAAAAACAAATAAATAAAATCTTTTTTTTTAAATAAAAAAGATGACTGGCATTAAAAACTTATTTTACAACTTGTGACCCTTCTCAATATACCAAGAAGGTGAGAGCACTTTGGATTGCTTCTGTGAGTTCTAAGGATTTTTTCCCCATAATTTAAAATTATAGAACATATAGAATGTCTTAACTGCGTATAGCCAAGTTTATGAAAGCATCTGAGAACAATTCAATTTCATAAAAAATGCGAATTTAACAGCAGTGCATTAATTCACACCAACCCTGCTCTCAGGACAACCACCGGGGACTCCCACAAGAAATCAACATGCAGACATCTGTTTAACTCGCATCGCGGGCTCCCTGAGTAAACATCACGCTATGGACCACTTAGGCATCCCTTATTCACAGGCAAACAGCAAAATTTAAAAAAAGCAGGCTGGAAGTGTCAAGTCATTAACAAATCAATCGATAACTGCTCCCCGTTTGAGTCCGCCAAACGAGGGCAAAGACGTACAGCATCTGGAGCGCAAACTGCTAACCTGCTGCAGGTGTGAACTGTTTACAGGAGAGGCTCCCGTATTTACACGGACCCCCAAGGGGACCTTCCATCCTATTACGTCTCCTCAGGCTTTAATAAGCATTAAAAGAAATCCACTCTTTCATACTGTTCCTTTGATACCAAAAAGCCTGAGATCTCCAAGGACCAGAGGGAAACACTACTCTTTTGGCTCCTCAAAGTGTCTGGGATTGAGGCAGAACTAAAAAAAAATGTCTGAATGCATTACGTGATGAGGAGCATCTCTGGGAGCACCACATGTATTCACAAGTAGCCAATTACTCCAAAGGAACCAAGAATGATCCCAGTTTTGCAAACAGTTACTTCTTTTTCTTTAAATGTGAGCCTGTTAATCACAACATTCACAGTGCCAAACCCTTGAGAATGTCATCCTCTGTGCATTCATATCAGCGCGGTCACTGCTCCTGTCTGTCTCTTGTCACAGAGGTCACTTACCCAACTTGTCAGCTAAGAGACAATGAAAATGAAGCAAAGTAAAAGAAGTTCTGCTTCCTCATTTTATACCACATGATGAAAACTTCTGTCGACAAAGTGTCGGCAATGACAGCAACAGGCTAGAAAACTATTGCCTATTTTCTCTTCTCATACATTCAAAAGAGAAAATTCAACAGCAAGACTCAACTCAATGCCATACAAATGTTGCTCTTAATTACGAGAACTGAAGGCAACCCCAGGTTGGGATGGATCAAACATCCTTTCCACTAACAGAAGGAGGGGAAAGAAGAAACCTCTTACTCATCTCTGTGACTTGCTCTATGGGGAGAACATGACTATTTGCTGTCAAACGCAGAAGTTAACACCAGCACACACACACACATCTCTGCTGGAAGCGAGTCGTGCTGGGTTTTAAATGAGCCTGCACTGTATTTACTTACCCTCCTGTCTTACTTCCTGGGTGGAGAGTTTAATTAATACTTCACCCCAGGAACAATCCACAGAAGAAATAGCTTTATTGGGATTGAAAGTCCTAACAGCAATCTGCTTTTCCTGTGAATGGCAGTTTCCTTATTGAATTTCCCTTCTCCTCCATGGAAATCTGTCACCTCCCTGCTGTGTCAGTGATGAAAGTGGGGTCCATAAAATGCTCCACAAAGAATGAGAAAAAACTGGAAAACACTCCTGTTAACTCTTTTTCTGTCTTTATCTAAGATGCTCAGTGCACACCTTCCCGGAGTGCGGATGACAGCAGCCCCCATCACCTGAGCAAACTGCACTGCCACAGCACGCCCAGTACAATCTGTCTGTTTCTCGGGTTAAGAGCTAAGGGAACCTACAGCCAGGATGTTAGAAACAAGTTGCAAGAGGTGTGGTTTGCCCCACCCCCAGCGCTCAGACAGAAACTGTACCCACTTCCCACTGCCGGTGCTCTTCCCCAGCCTTACCCTGCCCAAGAGGTTGTCCTGAAGCAGCGTCTCTTGCAGTACCGGGGCCACCTCCTCCAAGCTCAACATGTGGCAAAGGTCGGTGAGTTCCTCCTGTCCCAGGGACCCAGTGCCCGTTGTGTCAAAACTGTCAAACAGCTCCTTGAGTCGGGCCTCATGCTGGTCCTGCTCCACCTCATCCATCCCATAGCCCACAGCGTTCACCTGTGCGGGACAGAGACAAGGACAGGTTGGGATAGACCCTGGAATCCCACTGCTGCCACCCCTTGGCATACTACCCCTACCCTCTGCGCACCCTGACCCCCTTGTGCCAGTTGATCGAGACTTTGGTGAGGGCCAGCAGGAGAGGTCACGCTCTACACCCACCAGCAAGACCACGGGTCTCTCCAGGACCCAGCGCTGGCCAGTGGAACTGCCCCATGCACTCACCTGGGGGCTATGGGGGGCGCATACCAACAAGGTCAGGCCACCACAGGCTAACATTACCAGAATGAGGGAGTCTTGCAGGCAGAAAGGTGCCCCTCAGGCGGGCAGCCAGTCTGGCAAATTCAAGACTGAGAGTGATTGTCTATGAGCTCATCTAGCCTAGGACTGACAGACCAGGAAAGGCTACTTCTGACATCCAGTTCTTCCAAATGAACTGTTAGTGCCAACAAACTGCAGGGCTACAGCTTCCTCGCAAATCCATGAGCTCCAGCCAACCTGTCCAGATGCTGCAATCTGCTGGCTCAGATGAAGTGCTGTTTAGTTTCTCTTCCTGCAGCCTAGATGCTCCTCTTCGTGCTTAGACCAGAGGGTTGCAGCAGCAGGCACACGTCTGATACAAAACCACCTCCCTGTTTACATGAGACCCAGTGCCTTTCACACGAGTTCCTCAAAAAGCAGCTCAATTAACTTCACTGCTGCAATTACAGGTGTGGCAGGAAGCGTATTCCCTGAAGCTCACTTCAGTCCCAGGAAGGTTTAGGTAATGCTTAGTTGCCTAGAGAAAGGAGAAAACAATACCCCAACCTTTCAGACAGTGAGGTTCAAAGGAGCCACAGACCATATGAATCCTACAGAGTCTCAGGGGACCCCTACCATCTAGGCCACCTCACCTCTGTTCACCTGGTTACTCTGTCTTCCATCTCTCTGACCTGCCCAGACCGTCTGTTCTTCCACTTTCCGTGGGATTGGTAAAAACATGGAGTCATCAATAACTCTCACAGTCATTTTTGCTAAAAATATATACCACAAAATATTAGGTACGTCCTACTTTAAGAATGAAGCTGTTTTTTTCTTGCATACTAGTTCATTTATAATGTGTGGGGCATTCCAACCAAAGGCTGACACCTGCACACCTGGAGGTATCAGCACTATGAGGCAATGGAAGACAAGTGCGACATGCACCCTCGAGATGGTGACCTCAGCTGTCTGAAACAAGGCCCTCAGAACCAGCCTTTGACTACAAAATGCAGCACCTTTAAAAAAAATATTTATCTTGCCAATATAATTTTTATTGTGATAAGTACCACATAACATGTAATACACCCTATTAAAATTTGAAGTGTGCAGACAGTATTGATCTCTAGATCTTTTTCATCTTGCATGATAAGCTCTATATCCACAGCACAGCAACTCCCCGTTTCTGCCCTCCCCTCCACTCCAGGCCCTGCAAACACCATTCCGCTTTTAAAAGCAGCACTGTTAAGTAAACTAAGCCCTGGGTCAGAAAACTCCTAATTTAGAAGTGATGTTCCATGGAGCAGATCATTACAACAGGGGAGACATGTATGTGAGTTAAGATGCTAAACATGGCCAGGACTGAAAATGAGAGCCTTCTATACAAATCGGTGATGCTTTAGGTTGTGTGGATTTCCTCCCATAGACAACTGTTCAAAACATGACAAGCTAAAACAACCATGCTCATCCCAAGGGTTTCAGCAGAACCAGGTAGACTCAGAGGATGGATTCCAGCTCTACCATGCAGCTCGATTTTTACTGGGGCTGCTCATTAACATGGAGTGGTACCATTCTGGTCCAGGCTCCTGGTATCAAAAGGTCTCTATTCTTAATTACCAGTTTTTCTATTACTAAGGTGCTGCTGGCTCTGGCTACCTTCCCAGAGTTGGTCTGTTGGGTTAACTAATCACCATGTAAATATTTTCAAAATAAACTGAAAGTGCTATATAAACATCAAGACACCAGGAAAGAAACACCAAGGTGTTAAGTGGAGCCACAAGAGTTAGGAATTTAGAAAAGGCCAAGGCTTGGCTAATGAGATTCACTTAGAATCAGCCAGTTAATGGTCGGCTAAGATCTGCTGAGAATCCCCAAGGTGCTCTGGGATTTTCCGGGTTGCCATAGTTCTCAGACTCACTCTCGGGGTTTAACCATCCCATGGGCTGTAATCTGACCAACTTCATAAAGCCAGGCTATTGTGCTTCTGCTTGATTTTGCATATTAAGGAAAAACTCAAAAGTGAAAGAATTCTAACACTTCCTCTTTTAAAAACTACTTTTAAGGGTTGGGGGTTTGTCCATCTATACGAATGAACGAGAGCCCTAAAACTGACAATGTACTGAGAAGTCCTGGTCTCATCCATGGCTCTGAATTTCATAAGCTGTCATGCCCTGCCCTCTGGGAGGTCACTGGATTTTCGTGAAATAAGGTTCCTTTAATGAGAAAACATTCTTTTGAGGAAAGAGGGAAAACAGCACATTCCGCCCCCCCTCCCCCCAGCAGAGAGCAAATGATGGTATGTAAGATAACATCCAAAAGATGTTACATATGGTGACAAGTTGTCAGTAGTTTTCTGGCACAGAATGCATTTTTACTGGTTGATAGTACTCCCCAAATGTTCATCAGGAATTTCACGTGCAAGAATGTTTTTCTCCCCACTTGCCAGAAATCTCTTTAAAGGCAAGGTCCATAACTTCAATTTCTTTTATAGCTTTCTTCACAACAGAATGCAGTAGACATGGACTGAGTATAGGGAGATTTGAGTGGAAACTTTACCTGAATAACTACAGAAATAAATGAGCACATGAAGAGTTTGAAATGCCTACTTCTGAAACACACCTCTACTCCCATCCAACCCTTTTTAAAAGGCATTTTCAGTCTTGCACATAACCAAGCAGAAGCAGAAAGCCAGCACCCACTGCCAAAGGTCCGTGTGAAGTTTGGTTCAAGGATTTAGTAAGTGAGCCAATGGATTCTCACATCTGAGCTGCATTTGTCTGGTATGGGATGTGGCTTCGGAGGACAGTCTGTACTGAAACCCCTTCCCTGGACCCCTCGTTTATAGAAAAATAATACCCATCTGGAAGGGTTGTCCTGAGGGTTACATATGGTAAGCAACTGAGAGTAGTAATCCCAGAGAAAGCTGATACCAGAGGGGAATTGAGAAAACCACCAAGAAAATACCTGTGACTTACAAAGGGGTGAACTGAAGCAAGATAACTTACACAAGTCAATCAGCCATAGGTCTGCCTTTAAAGACATACAGCAGGAGCTGTGGAATGCCAGAATCCAGAGAGCAAGAATGGGCAGGGTATGTATCATGTACATTAAAATGTTATATTATGCAATGGTAATGGCAGCAGGTAATGCTCAAAGTTTCCTCAATCTTTATTTTTTTTAGGATTTTATTTATTTATTTTTAGAGAGAGGGGAAGGGAGGGAGAAAGAGATGGAGAGAAACATCAGTGTGTGGTTGCCTCTTGAGGGCCCCCTACTGGGGACCTGGCCTGCAACCCAGGCTGGTGTCCTGACTGGGAATCAAACCCTCGGCCCTTTGGTTCCCAGGCTGGCACTCAATCCACTGAGCCACACCAGCCTGGGCTGTTTCCTCAATCTTTAAAGGCAGATTATCGATAAATTTAATGTGAAACAAAAACAAAAAGGCTAAAATATAGTTGGGAGTTCAGAAAAAACAATTCCTTTGAGCTTTCTGGTCATTTACTCTAAGCCTGGCCTATGCAGAGTACTTTACCTATGTGACCTCATTTAATCCTGCTAATACTTTAAAGCAGACCTCACATGCCCATTTAAGATGTAGAAATCGGGGATTGGCAAAAGTCCGCAACTTGTCCAAGGCTATAGCACCAACATGGGTGCAGAGCCAAGACTGGAACCTGGTGCACTCGAAACAACATTGACTCTCGATCCCACACTCAATGACGTGATGGGACCACTGGCAACGCACTTGTCTCCACCTTTATGTGTTACCCAGCTAAACAGTGCCCGATGCCAGAACTTGTTCAGTGGCATGGAATGCTTGACAGCCGCAGCCTCCTCCAGGTAGTGATGGCGGGGGGGGCTCCTCCCTCCCTCCCTCCCACCCTTGACCCTTTGTTGAATAATTATAGTCTCCAAGGCATTAGGGATACACAGAATAAGTAATATCTTTTTAATGAAGCCTTGACCCTTGTTGAATAATTATAGTCTCCAAGGCATTAGGGATACACAGAATAAGTAATATCTTTTTAATGAAGCATCTCTGGAATATAGGGCAAGGAAGAAATAAATTTGTATGCAAAAATGATCATGAAGAATCCCGTATCTTCAAGAGTGGGCAAAGTCCAGGAACTAATAGTTGTTAAATTAATTCCCCACAACACTTAACTACGCCTAATCTGTGCAGTCCCATGCTTTCCAGGGGCAAAGCCTGACTGACATCCACCAATGACAGGACTCTCACCCAGAGATGAAGGAAGTTGGGTTTGGAGTCATAAATCTTTCTTCAAATGGTGAAGAACAATTCCACTTTTATAAAGCCCGCTGCAAACCTGGGCCTCCTTGCAACCCTCTATCTCCGCACCCAAACTGTCAGGAGCCTTTACCACTTCTCTGGGATAAAAGGGCCAGCGTGGGCAGCATTTTAGAGTTCTAACTAGGGATGGTTAAATACGAAGCAGACACACAGAGCCATTAATCAAAACATTTATCACCCAGTGACCACCCATAATGAGAACTACACGGAGCATTGTCCTTCCAAATAACTCAAAACAAGGCTGCCAAAATGTGCAGACCCTGACAGGGATGTCCATTACAGAGCTCTGTTATTGTGCTCTGCTCGGCAACCTTGTCTGATGAAATCACAGTGCCAACTGGGACTGGAAGAGGCATAGATGGAGGTGCAGCTGGAATGATGAAGTCCCCGACATAAGGCCAACATGAAGTGGACACGTGAACTTATGAACTTTCCAGCATCCAAGATATTAGGAAGGAGCTTGTAAGAACGGCATCCCAGCCAAAAGGGACGTCTGTTCTGGGCCAGAGGGAGTAAAAGGGGGACAAAGCCTGGCAAGGGAAAACCAAATAATAAATGAGCACAATGCCAGAGCCCCTAGCTCAGGCCTTTTATTTCCCCTCCAGATGGTCCAGCAGCTGAACAGCTACAAGGAATGTCTGCATGTCCCTCTTGGCTCAGCCGCTTTCGCTGGGTCTTATAATAGATGCTTGTGGATCTGTGTTCAGACATAGCTGTTGGGGGTCCACAGACCAGGCAGTGACCACCAAGTGACTAATCTACTTTATAATTGAAGTGATAAACCTGCCTTGGCAAAGCTTTTCTTTTAAGCCTTTAGTTTTTACCATTTGGTAAGTCAGAGCCCCATAATACCAATGATCAAATTTAACTGTTTATTTTTCTTCTCTCTTTTCTGCATTTTATTTTACTGCAGATATTTTCAGTCTTACCATTTTGGACTAATTCAGTATAAAATGAAATAGGGACAAGAATAAATTCAAGTTTAGTAAAGCTTAAGAGAAAAAGCATATATCCCCATTTATGTATCTACATAGAATATTTCAGCTCAAAATGACTGCTGCTCACACCGATTACTGTGAGACAGCCTCCTCTCTGCTTAGATTTCATTTCTGCTCCAGCACCTCATTTCTAGCTGGATCACAAGAATACCACAAGAGCACAAAAGCATCACCAAGAATAAAATCATGATGTAAAAATATAACACAAAAGCTTAAATGATACCACCCAGAAAACAAAGTCACATTCAGTTTTAAAGAATAACAATCTTTGCTAACTACACTATAAAATTTAATTTAATTAAGAGTATCCTACTAGTATTTATTCTAAAACATAAATAAACTTAGTATTTTACTATACTGAATGATGTAGCAAAGCCACGCTTTTGTTAAACCTAATAGCCAGGTGGATTACCCAACCAAGCTGTTAACTCAGGAGAGCTGGAGAAATAAAATCATTAGCCTAGCACACTGTAGATTCAATAACCTTTAATCAGCTACTAAGTAAAATTACAGAAGCAGAAAACCCACTGCCTGTTACTTTCTTAAAAGACAGTGCTTGTAACAACTTTCACTTCTTGAGCCATATTAACTCAAATTAATGTAAAATGCCTGTAGCTATGAAAACAGTTCCCTGGGGTCAAAGGAGAGTTTCACTTTTGACATCTATAAACAATAGGTTTTCTCAACTTTGTTTTTTAAGTGAGCACTAGAACATGAATACTTTGTAATTTTTCCATCCAAAAGCTGGAATAAATGGCTAATTGCTGTTATAAATTGCCATGCAGAAGCATCCTAATTTCAAACAGCTACTCATTTGCATATACCCATAATCTTTTTAAAATTCTATTTTATTTGTTAAAAGGATAAAATATCTTTCCCAAGCTTTGGTAAGTCTCTCCACAAGCCCCTGCCCAGCAGATGGAAGTTCAATAGCCAGAATTCAAACGACATAATTTATTGGCCTACAAATGAAATGATATTTATAAAAATCAATCTTCTGAAAAGACTTTAGGTTGTTTGAATCCCCAAAAATGCTCTGGTTAAGTTGCCAACCCTTTATCAGTGTTAGCCTGACAAAATGTATTTTCATTATCAACATAAATAGGAAGCATCAAGACAGGTGAAATGTTTAGAAAGCCACGTCCAATAACATTTAAAACAATTTACTTGACCAACATTTAACTTACGATAAGAATATTGCCTACTAAATTACGATTGGTTGTTCAGAATTCATTGGATCCCCTTGTGACAGTTAATATCTTTTGATATTAAGGGTCATCACATAACTAAAATGAAAAAAAAAAAAGAACAAGAAAAAAAGGTACCCATACCATTCCGAGCAACTTCCTATTAAAAAGACGGACATGGGACGTTTTAATGCAAAGACTGTGCCTGTGATGGCTTCCTTTCTGCCGCCCCCTGGAAAGCCTTCTCCTGCCTCTGCCCCATGTCCAACCCATTTGGGACACCCACGAGCCCTCCCCTTTATCTATACTGAGGCTCCAAATTCTGTCCTTTGAAGACTCAGCACAGAATGGGTGAAAGTAAACAAATCCGCAAAGAAGCTCCCTAGCAGTTCACTTGACCTCCCTAAGGACACCGACAACAGCTGAAGAGACCACAAGAAACTGGTTTTGCAGCCAGCCTGGGATGTTACTTTCGCACACAGTCTGGGAATTCTCACATCCCTCTGCAACTCCAGAGCAAGAGCTGCCAATATTCTGGGTCAGCCACTGACGTGCTAGCCACTAGAGAAGATCGAGATTAAGTTAAGCTGACATGGAAAAATAATTTCCTTGCAGACTGTCAATCCTTGGGGGAAAAAAGTAAACATATACATTTATTTTAACATATGTAAGGGAGAATCTTCAGTGGTCTCAGGCGCTTAGCCCGTGTGCCGTGGTGGACTTGAATAGGACGCTAACCGGAAACAGCTCCCACCTCCGCCACAAAAGACAACCATGCAATCTGTCTTCATTTCATACGTTCAGTAGTTAAGTTGTATGGCAAGCCCATCTCAGGAATTCCTCAACGCTAGGAGGGGATCTGCTCCAGGAAAGCAAAGGCAGCAAAAGATCTCGTGATAGCTGAGTTGTCCAGACACAGGGTACACGGTAGCTTGCCCCCATTTTATCTGCAGGGCTGAGACTAGGAAACCGCCTCTTTCTATCTCTATCTCTTTCAAGTTCACAGAAAGAACTCTCAGCAATAAGCTGTTTCCACCGGCTTCGTCCTTTTGTCAGGGGCCGGTCTGGTAGCCGCGGAAGTCCAGCCCCTGGAACCCGGGAAGCTTCCTCCGCTACACGCTGCCCTCTGCACTTACTTGCATTCTGCTCGGCCTGGCGAGCCAGGCTTCCAGGCACTAAACGAGTGGTATTTTGTTCTTTCCCCCTTCTTAGTAGTAACTACCCTGGGAAAGTCTCCCTATAGACATCGACCCCACACACCTTCGAAAGTCCCCACTTTAAGGGTAGCTCTCCGATACTCCAACTACTCCAGGCTAACACCTCGGGTTTCCCCAGACAGGTTTGCCTTCAGCCGCTCAATCACACGGCCGCCTGGGTGACACAAGGCAGACGAACAACCGTCCCTTCTGTTCCGTCGGGGACTCAAGTCCACTCCTGCAGCAACACACAGTAGCCCCTTTCAGCTGTCCGCTGCAGGCTGGGACCACGCGGGTGGCAGAGGTGCCGCAGAAGGGCGGGCGCGCCGCCTAGGTCCCTGGCAACGTGTGATGCAGATGTGTCCCCGGCCCGCCTGCCCATCGCGGTCCCCAGAAAACCTCAGACACCCCGCTGTAGCGCCAGGCAGCCGGCTCTCTCTGCCCCCGCCGTGCTCGCCTACCTTCTGTCGGCCTGTCCGTCGCGCCCGCACAGCCTGCCGCCTGCCTCCCGAGCTCTGCAAAGCGAAGGTGGATGCTTTGTTAGGGCACAAGTAGCGGGACAATACTTCGCGGGCGGCGCTGAGGTTCTGGGCGGGCGTCCTTCAAAAGGACGGGAATGGAGACCCCCGCGACCGTCATTTCCATATGTAAGAGGCCAGCTTTTACAAAAGCGCGACTCCAGGGGGTTGCGGCGCGCGTCCTGCCACCCCTGGCCCGCCCCCGCCGGCGCAGTCCGCGCCTCCACGACCGGCCCCTCCTCCGCCTCCGAAGCCGCCCCCTCCCCGCCTGGTCCCCCGGGAGCGTCCCGACCCGCCCGCTGGCCAGGCCACCGGCTTCCTCGCAGTCTCTCCCTTCACCCGGCCCGCGGAGACATCTCCAGCCCCGGCCCCGAAGGGAATCCCCCTGCTCGTCCGGTGCCGGGTGCATGCCGGGCGCGCAGGGCCCCACCGACGACGCGCGGGCAGAGCGAGGCCTCGGCGCACCCCCAGGCCGTGGGGCGGGGGTCCCGGAAGCGGGCTCCACGCTTACCGCGCGTCCCGGGGCTCAGGCGCCGGTCGCCGCCGCGGGCACCATGGTCGCGGGCGCACTCGGGGTTCGCACGCGCCGGCAGCGGCAGCGGGACGGCCGCGCCCAGCGCGCTCGGCTCCCGGCTGTGCCGCGGCCACCCGGAGCTCGGGACGCCGGTTTGGAAGGGCCAGGCCCGCGCGCGGGGGAGGAGCCGGGGCGGCGCCGGCCGGGGCGCGGCTCCTCCTCCCCGACCCGGGCCTCCGGGGCGGCGGGGGGAGGAGCGCCCAGCGCCTCCGGGGCCCTCGCTGGGTCTGTCCCTGCAGCCTTGATCGGGACTGCTCGGGGCAGCGCAGCCCGGAGGAGCCGGATCCGATCTGGCCGCTGGACGCGGGGAAGGTCGCTGTGGAGATTTGAACTTGGAAAAGCCAGGGCTCAAGGGGGGGTAGGTGGAGGACACCAGCGCCCCGAGGTCGCTGCGGGATAGCGGCAGGCGCGCCCACCGTTCGACCCCCTGTCCGCTCTCCTCCCTTGTCTCCCAAACGCGCCCTCACACACCCCGCTACGCCCGGGCCAGCCGGGGGCCACTTTCAGGTGTGGAGGCAACGCCCGGCCTCCAGCCAGCGGCACTTTAAGGTGAGCATTTAGGTGCCTCCCTTGCCCTCAGGCGGCCCTGGATTTTTCAGCCCTCGAGCTCCCATTGCCGTTGTTAGAAGAAAGGTCCAGGAGGCGGAGGGGCTCCCGACTGGACTCTGAGTCCTTTAGAGCGAGTGCGGCCCTCCTCCCGCATCTTAACTGGCTCTGCACCTGCCCCCACTGCCCGCATGGGCCCCCGCCCCTCATCCAGCCCTCCGCCGGTACGTCCGACCCTCGGTCACTAGCCCCACAGGACAGAAACGCCTTGGATGTTTACCACCTCCTGGGTCTTCCTCCTACTCCACCCCCCCGCCCCCAGCTCCCCAAATCTCCACTGACTCCCGCATCCCTAAGTTCTGACCTGGATGCAAACGGGTTCCAAGACCAGGCCTAGAGTGGTGGCCGCTGTGGGCCGGGGCGACACCCAAGCCTCTCTCTTTGAGCTGCAGGGTTAAATGTGTTGCCCTTGAAGAAGGAGACACCTGATTTATTATAACCCACAAGTCTGGTTATTTCAACAAGGAACTGGAGAAAGCTCCCTTGCTTCTGAGAGAACAAGGGACAGGACGGAAACTAGCATTGGAGAATCCAGTGTGCTGGAAACTCGACAGAAATGATGTCACTAACCCTCGCACTGCCTTTAGGATGCAGGCATTATTATATTCGTTTTGCAGCTGAGGAAACTGGACCTTAGAAATGTTAAGGACCTCGCCTGGGATCACATAGCTATTACTTGGCAGAGCTGGATTTTTTTTTTTTTTAAAAAAGCAGATTCGAAAGCAGATCCCATATGATAAAATTGCATGGAACTAAGAACACACACAAATGAGTGCACGTAAAATTGGGGACATTTGAATAAGGCCCTAGGATTATATTCATGTCAATTGCCTGATTGTGACAGTGTACTAGTTATGCAAGGTGTTATCATTGGGGAAACTTGGGTAAAGGGGACATAAGGAATCTCTACATTATGTCTTACAACTTAATATGAACCTACAATTATTTCAAAGTAGGAAGTTTTAAAAAATAAAGCAGATTGGTCTTATTTTAGAACCCAAGCGCTTTTCCTTCCACAGACAGTGTGCCTGGAGGATAAGAAAGAGGACAGGTTCACGTTCTGTGTGTCCCTCACACTCCCGCAATTTAAGCACGGTTGTTGAGCGACAGTGACTATGCAACACATGCGCACTGTTAAGCAAATAGCTAACTTGTTACCAGAATACTTACATTGGTGTCATTTTATATATAAGAGAATAATATCCACTGGGGACTAATGCTGCCAAAGGTCTTAGAAGGTAAAAATAAAGAGATGTTTTTCTTGTTTTACCTAATCTCTGCCATGGGAGACTCAACCTACTGGTTTTCTCTCTGAATATCCCTTTTCAGCCCGCAAGAATCTTAAAACTGAGACTGCTCATTAGTTTAAAGCATAGTAATTCTTGGGGGCCAGAGATGTTGGAACCAGCATTCACTCCCTGTGGGTGAAGATCGGAACTGGTGAGGGTTATATAATTTGAAAAACAGAAGATATTCTTTCTTGAGAGGGTTGGGTGGCATGGAGTGAGTACGGAGGCTAGGAACTGGGAATTACATTCAACAACCTCCAGCCTCCCTACAAATTGGAGGAAATGTAGCATGGTTATTTCATGGTGTAGCTTTGCAAAAGCAATTTTACTAAGGTAGGTATAATTTAACACGATATGCCTGTAATTTAGGTTGCACAGGGTGAAGGTTAGTCTTAGTCCACTTAAGTCACTAGAAGAAAAGTGGGGACTTATCAATACTTTGGAACCTATCACTTGAGATCTTCTCTCTGTTAAAACAAAAATGAAGGAAATAGCAGAAAATAGTAGCCAAGCTCCCACTGCACATTATATACAGTATTAGTAAAAGTGGAAAAGAAATGTAAACATTGACACACACCCCCTCCCCGTAAATGCCTGTTACAAACCACATTTCACTCTTATCTGCTGCAGTTTATCTGCCTCTGATATCGTCTCTCATTTTATAAGGAGCCTTGTTCTGGGACCCAGGACCCTTCGGGTATTTGTAGATGATATTTTTGAGTGGCTTTCTGCTGCATTTTTCAGTTTTAAACTGGCTTTCTCAGATGATTAAAAGCTCTAGGAAGTTAACTAAGGAGTACTCCAGTGAAGAGAAGGTTACTGTTCCTTCCTGAAAGTAACTTTGTAATGATTAATTTAGAGTTGTGACAGCAAAAAATGAATTAAAAAAAAGGAAGAAAGCAAATTCAGACTTTGTAAATTTCCTGTGCAGAGTTAAAGCTGTTTTTTTCCTGGTCAGGGAAAGCCTATAGCTTTGCCAGGGGTGTCAAACTCACTTTCACTGGGGGCCACATCAGCCTCCAGGTTGCCTTCAAAGGGCTGAATCTAATTTTAGGACTGTATAAATGTAACTCCTCCTTAACGAGGGGCAAGGAGCTAGGCGCTGCTGCCTGGTGGACACAAGGTACCCGGCGGCATAAAACAAGGTGGAGGGCCGGGTTCGGTCTGTGGGCTTTGTGTTTGCTACCTGTGCTCTAACCAAACTGAGTCCATCTTCCCCCAAAGCTGCTGTTGGGTGTAATTTATTTGTCATATACAAAATAGTAACAAACAAACAGACAAACAAAAAAACCCCACCTCTTCTCCATCACTCTGTAGTAACTCCCAGGTCCTTCTATACTTCTTCAGTAAATGTCTTCCTTATTTCCCTGACCATTAGAACTGATCAAAACAGTCTTCAGGTAAACTGTAGAGTTACGTCAGGGAGGGTCGACTGGTTCAAGCACATTATCAGTTATGGTCCAGCCCAGGGCCTGTTGGGTTGAAAGGGAATCATATTCTCCCCAGGGCCCTAAGGCAGTGGGTGGTGAAAGGAGGAAGGGGGAAAGTGACTGGGGACATGCATATCAAAGACTAGGAGTTTCAGTACAAAATGCAGGTGGTAAGAACCTAGAAAATTGGCAGAAATAAAGGAGAAAGATACAAAAAAGGAACAGGAAAGAGACAGAAGGCAATCTGATTTATGCTTTTGTCCCGAAAGGGCATTCATTAAGAATTAGGATTCTTTCTTCATTTTCCCTCATTAAATACATGAGGGAAGAGGAAACAGATTTGGCACAATTTAATTTTTTTTCATCTTCACCTGAGGAAATTTTTCCCCTGCTTTTAGAGAGAGAGGGGAAGGGAGAGAGAGACATCAGTGCAAGAGAGAAGCATCGATTGCTTGCCTCCCGTAGGTGCCCAGACGTGGGATCACACCTGCAACCCAGGTTTGTGCCCTGACTGGGAGTCGAATCCACCGACTTTCGGTTATGGGACAACAATCCAACCAACTAGCCACACCAGCCAGGCCTACTACTGTCCTGGAAGTCGTGAGCTATTCAAAAGAAACGTCAATCTTCATTCTTGTCCTTGAGGAGTATATCATTCTCCCTTAGGGAAGCAAAAATATGCACACACAAGAGAATAAGAGAGTAATGTGAAGTGGCATTGGATTCTAATCAGGTCCTCCAGTTGGGAGTCTTACACATATATAACACGACAGAGAAGAGAAGAATGATTTCCCTAAAAACATGGCCTCTATCTGGTCATTCCGCCCACTGCTTTTCATGTCAGGTCCTGGATCTCCTTCCTAACATTAAAGGCCCTGCAGATCCATGCAAATGTGTGTATCCTCAATGTCCCCAGACAATCTACCCTCCTTCCACTCTGCTCACAAGCGCTGCTGAGTCTTCCCTCTGCTGCTTTCCTATCCACATCATCAGTGCAAAGGTCTATTTGATGCCTTGTCTCTGTTCACTCTTCTTTATTTGACCCAGCAGTTCATGTATTTCAGGAAGTGGTTATTAAATATGTGCTTGGGGGAGCACATAGGCTGAGCATTTAGGTGCTTTCCAAGTACTTGGCCCTCCCATGGAGAAGAGCTGTTGCATGTGTGTGCATGGGGGGTGGGGAGGGGTCTGGTCATAATTTTTGAATTATCCTTTTTCATGTGCTGGAATCTGGAAATGTTCTGCTATTCCAGACTGTAGTGCCTAAAGGTGGGCAACACGGCTTCATTCAAAGTAGGAAGCAATGAAATTCTGGTGTAAGAAACGTTGGCGTTCCTTCCCCTCACACTCTCCTGAATACTTAGCTGACAAGGCATGAAACCTTCACCTTTTTGTTAAAAAAGATCCTTGACTAGAAAATGATGTAACATTTTTTTCCTCCAAACAAGGCCACTTTAAGTTTTCTGGAATTTGATACATATACAAAAGAAATGGGAACCCAGAAACTTATATATTAAAATACCCATAGTTCTTCAAAAACTTCTAGTAGCTACATTTCAAAAAGTAAAAATTTTATATTTTATTTAACTCAAAAAATACCCCCAAATAGTGTCATTTCAACATGTAATCGATATAAAAAGTATTCATGAGATCACTTAAACTAGTAATTGAAGTCTTTGAAATCTGGTGTGTATTATGCATTTACAGCACATCTCAATTCAGGCTAGCTGCATGTGGTCAGTAGCTAATGATCAGACAGTGCAGTGTTAACAGGAAGAGGATTCCAACTTCCTCTAACCCACCCCCTGTTGTTACAAGGAGTCCGAGTTCAGGAGGGTTTAGTGCCTTGCTCAAGATGATCATACAGTGATTTCACCTGACCTCTAGGCTGGGCCCATCCACCCAGGACTGGCCTCCTGTGAGGGAGGGTTCATGGGTGATACAAATAGCTGCCTCAGAATGAAACAGTGTTTTAAAATATATTTTTTTAATCACCTCCCTTTAAAACTTGTGGACCCACAAAGGAATTTTAATAAGTAAAATTTCAGAAGAAAATAGCCAAATATGTACTATTTTAATACTTAGAAATGACAGCCCAGTAGGCCATTTAATGCCTACCCCACAGCCTACCTGCTTTCTACTCAGCTGTATCTGAGCCTGCAGGGTACCCAGCAGAGAGGAGGCTGGAGGACAAGAAGGCAGTGCAATGCCTGCTCTCCAGGGTTGTGACACCTCTGGGCATGAAAGTGATGCCGCTCCACCTTCCATCGTTCATCCCATCCACACCAGCTCCTGCCAGCATCCTGAGGATCCATATTGTTTTCCATAATTAATCTCAAAGACCTTGAAGTAACTAAGTGAATTTTTGTCTTCCACTCTGCACTTTTGATAGTATTTTCTGAACCAAGCCAAAGCTGAATTCAGGAAATGACCATTTCGAAAACAGAAAATGAGACCAATAGAAAGACATTGCTTCTGATAATGAGGACATTTGGCAGTAAACTGAATAATGAGATCATCTTTGCACCTGGAATTTTGAGAAAGCAATATATACATCATTACAAAAAGCAATATAAATCTTTGGTTTACCTTTTGTTTTCATTTGGGAGAGAATGGGCATGGTTCTCTGAGGATATAATTTAGGCCACTTTGCACCAAAATACTGAGGTCAAAGTGATGACAAATCCAATGGCAGTGACCTCTGTGAGTCCTATTTCAATCTATGTCAAATGCCATCTTAGAGGCTGAGGGTTGGGAGCTAACTCTGAGATGCCCAGATGCCATACTCAGGCCTTAATAAAAACGTACTTTGTCCAATTCTTGATTATTGAGATCTCCTCCCGCACAACGTGCAGCCAATTTCTGGGTCCCCTAAAATGCAAACAAGATAAAAGGAAATAAGATGAGCAGAGAGAAAGATCAGTGTCTATTTATGTGTCACTGCTCACAGGTCAAAGTCAATAACAGGTCAAAATGTGTGTGTCTGTGTGTGTGTGTGTGTGTGTGTGTGTGTGAGAGAGAGAGAGAGAGAGAGAGAGAGAGAGAGAGAGAGAGAGAGAGAGAGAGAGAATGAGTAGGTAAATGTGCTCAGTAGCTTGTTTGTCCTCTCTGCCCTTCCCCGCCTGCTCTCTGCATTAAGAGACCAGCCCAAATGCACTGCATTAAGGGGCTCCTTTGTGCCCTGGCATCCCATTAGGTCCAGCTGATGGGGTCACTGGCAAAAGATTGGAAGGCAGAAGGAGCATGAGGTTGGGGCATTTATTCACCCAGCTTGCTCACTCCAGGGTATTTGGAGGCTGGTTGCATCCCTTAAGATCATAACTGGTGCAGCCCTCTCCTCTTGCCAATGAAGCCTAGGATTAGTGATAACCCCCATGACATCACCTTCCAGGCAGGTACTATCCTTGTTTCCCTGTGCCTGGCCAACCCCTTTGTAATTAGTCCCTTTATTAACTATTCTCCAAATACCTAATTTGAGTTTATCCACCACTTCCTCCTGAGATCTTGATCGATAAAGTCGTTATGCATACATTCCATGCTCCAGAAATAACAACCCTTCTATTAGCATATAATACGTTGACTTTTCTAGTGTTCAGAATTTTAGGTAAGTTCCCACAAGCAGACCCTGAGATGAGGATTTGTGTGCAAGAGTTTTGTTAAAGAGATGCTCCCAGGAGAAACCTGCAAGGGGGTATGGTGGAGGAAGAAGAGGGGGAAGCAAGACAGAGAAAGCAGAAGTCAGTGAGGGTATAATTTCAGACAAATTCCCCGCCTCAGCTGAACCTTGAGTGGAACTCTGGGGCATATACTGCATCTCAAAGTTTGTACCAGTAAGTCAGGGACCCAAGGACATTGAAGTCAAGAACCATCAATTTATGCTCCACATGTATCCCCTGCAATTTGAAAGTATTTAGGGAGGGAGACACACTGATTATTAATCGGCTTAATAATGGAGTTATTGATAAAGAGGAAAGAGAATGACCTCCAGATACCAGAAGTGCTCACAGCAATTGCTCAGAGATGCACCCTTTGAAAAAACACTACACGGAATTTGCCATGGCCGCCATGGCTCAGTTGGTTGGAGTGACGTTCCTTAACTGAAAATTTGTAGGTTCAATCCCCCATCACGGCACCTACCTAGGAGGCAGGTTTGATACCCAGTCCAGGCACGTATGGGAGGCAAACAATCAGGGCTTCTCTCTAGCATCGATGTTTCTCCCCTTCCTCTCTCCCTTTCTCCCTCTCTAAAAGTAATAAAAAAAATGTCCTCAGGTGAGGATTTAAAAAAAAAAAGAAAGAAAAAGAGAAAACACTGCATGTAATTAAATAGTATTTGCTTTTACTGGACTTGATCAATATACTTTAATATTAGTAAAAATCAAATTAAGGCCAATTCTTAAAGAGCAAAGGCGTCTTTGTGGGAATCTTAGCCACCAGATGCAGGTGGCAGTTCTATGGCATGTGTGCATGTGGTTGGGGGCAGGGGAGATGTATCAACACTTGCCATTTCCCTCTGAAGCTTCTAACACTTGGAAATTTGTCATAGAAGCTTTTCTCATCTGCAGTTCAAACACTTTTTTTTTTCCAGCGGGAATTGAGCTGAAGTTGAAATCACCATCTGGTGCCTCATATTGAACCAGGTTCTTTGTGTGCCAAGAACTTTTTCTCTTGGCAATGATGTTGACTGTGATCTTTCAAAAATATTTCTTGGGTTGGCAGCCTTGACTGAACAGAGCAAGCAGCCTGTCTCGGAATTTAGGAAGAGACGTGTTTGAGCAAGTTGTTTCCCCAAGAAGGAAAGTGCGAGGTGAAAAGTTGAACCTTAGGTTTGGAAACCCCAGAAGCCGTAGCTGTTGTCATTGAGCTCTAACCAGCTAGGGAATAAAATCTCAGCAACATGATTAGAAGTAGCAAAACGGCACACAAGACCTAGAAGTGGAGTATTCAATTCATATCAAACATGCTATTTGAGCACTTTTCAGGTGCAAGACGATATCCTCCATGGCTTAATGCAGCGATTTTCAGCTGGTGTGCTGCAAGGGTTTTTTAAAACATGCAGTACCTGACTATTTAGTCAGGGGCACGGACCTCTTTTCCCTTAGATTGTCAAATAAAAAAATGATGATAGCCAACACAACGATAACGGTCTGGAACAAATGAATAAAAATTATACCTGTTTTTTGTCAGATTGGCAAATATATATATATTTTTTGGTGTGCTAAAAATATTTAGTACTTAGTTTTTGTGTGTGTGCCATGAGATGAAAAACATTGAAAATTGCTGCCTTAGGGACATACTAATGACTAAGAAGGGGTCTCTGCACCCAAGTGACTCACCATCTAGTGGCCAGGATGCCTAGGAGGAAACAAGGCAGACTATACTAAGGAGTGTGGCTGATACTCTGCCTCCTCCCAGATGCTCTCAGATGCCTTTTACCATTTTGTGTGTCCCTCCATCAAATGCTATTGCTTCCAAAGGCCTGCACATATAACTCTCCTTCAGTGGCTGCCCTTAGGTACTGCAGACATAGGCAGAGAGCAGAAATGCTTGGGTGCGTAGTCCCTAAGCTCAGCATGGGAATAAGGAAGCCCGGGTCTCCGACCTTACAGCAGGACATAAATTCATAGCCCTATAGAATCAGGCTGAACTACTCTCTCCAGGACTTTGCCTAAACTCACCCTTGCTCAGACTCTTTCCTTTCCCTCCCCTACTTGCCACGTTTACTTGCTGGTCTCTTCTGGGAGCATTTCCCTAATAAAATACTTCCCTACAAACCCTCCTCTAAGAATCGGCTCCTGGGAACCTGATCTAAGACAAGGGGCACAATAAGAATATAAACAAAGTGCTATGAGAGCTCAGGAGTGACTAATTCTGCCTGGAGATCAAGAAAGTTTCTATAAAAGGAAGGTTATTTGAGCAAGGCCTTGAAGAGTAATTTGGATTTTGCCAGGTAGAAGAAATTGAAAAATGTCATAATAAATCTAGAGAAAAATACAGAGTCTGGCACAAATAATACCCCTTCTTATTACAAAATCTTTTATTATAAAATCATAAGCATGTAATTCTGTAACATAACAATATCACACTCGAGCACAGCATATGACATGGTAGGTGGAATGTTCAAATCAAAACGATAATCATTACATCCATATTATTATCCCTTCGAACCACACTCCAGCAGGCGTGACTTCCGCCACACCCTGCACGGACGTGTGCAGGGGTGAGGAGGGCAATGGTGGGAGGCAGTAGGAAACAGAGCTGCAGACACAGGCCAGGATTAATCAAAGTCTTTAATATTGTTAAAGAATTTGGGCTCTTTATAAGCCATTTTGGTTTCTGAGCAGGGGAGAAACGTGATGGATCTCTCTTTTAGAAAATAATTAAACGGAAATAGAAAAAATGGGTCAGAGAGTTAAACAATGGAAGCCAGTTGGGGGATCATTGCAATATTCTGGAAGAGGATGATGAGGGACTGAGTTAGGGCACTGGGCATGAGAATGACAAGGAGAGGGTGGATCTAGGGAATGCATGAATGGACTTGTCAACTACCTGGATGTAGGTGGGAAAATGAGAGCAATCAGAAGTGGCCAAAGTGTTGGGTTGGATCAGAGAGTAAATGATGGTACCACCTACCAAGAGAGAGAAACCAGGCGGTGAAAGCCAGAGAAATGAATGAGTTCATTTTTAGATATGCTGAAATTAAAGGAGACACCTAAAGTCTGAGAATAAAAAAATAAAATATTGGGATATTCAGACACTGAAGTTCTAGTTCAAGGTTACACTAAAGAGAGAAACTTTGTAAAAGTAGTTTTCTGGAACAGAATCAAAATAATAAAATCAACCACAGAAACTTGGACACTTAGAAATAAGAACGCAAAACTTATGACAAAGTGCAATACTTCAGTTTTGTTATGGTTTAAGTTTACTGATTAAAACAAGAGTGGGGTATCCATATGATCTAAAGATTATGTCTGATGTATTAAATTTGTCTGACTCTTTGGAGCAATCTGTGAAAGCAGAGTCCTATGATGATGCTGAAAGAAAGAAAAATAATGTTTTTAGTGTGTGCAGCCTGGAGGAGGGACAGCTGGAGAAATAAATCCATCAACTGACAGTGGTCATTTTCTGGCCCTTAATTATTGCTGTTCACTTGCTTTATGGCCTTGCATTGATTTTTTAAAAAAATAAGTCAATATGTCCATGTGAGAACTAGCATCCCTGCAGCCTTGACATTTAAGCATCGTACAATTAGAAGAGAAAGCGTAAGTCCAAATTCTTAACAAATGTTTCCATTTGAGAAAAGTCTACTTTACATAAGAAACATTGTTTCAAAAGCCAAATGAATTACAAGGCAGCAGAAAGGCCTCACACTGTTATAACACTGTATCAGCGTTATTATACGTAAACTCTTTTCTTTGAAAATACTTAATACTTAGAAACTAACACTTCCTCCTATCCTAACATAAGATGTATTGATAGATTTCAGAAGCCTAGACACCCATGAGAAGGAGGACGTTAGTTGTGTTTATTCATTCGTTCTTTTCTGCCTCTCCTTTCTCTTTTGCTTCATCCCTTGCTCAGTCCTTCCCTTCCTCCCTCCCCCACTTGCAGGAATACTTGAGAACCTACTGTGTGTTAGAAATTGGACTAGGAATAAGAGATAACATTCTGAACAAGAGAAACATACATAATCTCTACCCTCAGGGAATCTATCATACTTGATTTCAGATTCTACATTTAAATAAAAGATAATATCCCTTGTTTTTCACTCCTGTTCTCTCTCACTTTCATGTTGTATAATACAGCATATTAGTTTCACCTATTTGTTTGGCAAATGTGCTCGGCATAACCCAGCTCAGCTGCCTGCATTTGAAATACAACTCTCTCACTTAGTAGTTGTGTGTATTTGGCCAAGTGACTTAACCTTTTGACCTTCTGTCTCTTCACCTATAAAACGTAGATGATAATTGCACATGTCTCATAGGACAGTTTTGAGTATTACAAGAAATAATTCATTTAGAACTTAGAATGGGCTCTGATACACAGGGAGTGATCAATTGATGTTGCCCACTATTACTTTTATCATGCACAGGAATAAACAGATGAGACAGACCGTATCTCTTGAGGAGCTTATAGTCTTGCAGGTGGAGACAGACAGGTACACAGATAAAGGTAATAAAGTGTGGTGGGTGAAATGATGAAAAAAGAATGCTTAGGCTATCGTAGGGGGTTCACAAGGAAGGGAGTGGTGAATTTTTTCAGCCAACTCTTTTGAGACGGATGTAATATCAATCCAAAGTAGTTTCTTATTTCCCTGACCCTTAGGTAAATGATCCTTCCCTATTAAATGCCTATTTTCCTTGCTTTATTTGCCCATGGTTATTCCATTGTGGATAGTTACATAAGCACAAACGAAGGCTTTTTATGAAGGGACATTGTGGTCCCTCTTTATTTACACTCTGAATAAAGGAGCTCACCAGAATAAGTGAAACTAGGTTACATTTTCCTGATTTCTTATGTTCAGTGGCATATTTCTTATACAAATCAGAGTTGTTTGTGCAAAGGGAAAACGGGCCTTTTCTCACCCCAGAAAGTAATCTTATTCCTGTTGCTGGTGACTATCCCTGTCATGGCTATGTGATCTTATTCTGACCAATGGCCACCAAAGTAGGCTGGGGCTTTGGAAAGATTTTCTCAATAATATGAGACTAATGGGAGGAAATACCACTATTCTTCTCTGGATTTTTGTTGGTCTGCATGCAATGGCCGGCACTACTGCAGCCATCTTGTCACCATAAAGGGAGATACCACTGACACCCTAATGATGGCAAACTAGAAAGATGGAAACAAAGTGGGTACCTGAAGACATCCCTGAGCTGCTGGATTTACTTCTCTGGGCTTTGACCCACCTCCACACTACTTGTTGTGTGAGAAAATGATACCTTAATTGTTCATGTTGCTTTTAGATGGTTTTTCTTCCAGTTAACTCCTTGTGGCAGCTTGTCCCCAAGGATTTGGGATACTTCTCTGCAGGAAAATTGTACACACTCTTCCTTTTAAGCCCAGTCATGGACAGAGGACTTGCTTTGACGAAAGGAATGTCAGCAGCATGATGGGGCACTTCTGGGCAGAAGCTTCAACGGCCAACATGTGGCCTGCCAGCTCCCTGTCCCCTGCCCCTTCGATTGGGGAAGCATGCTGAGAAGGAGCCCCTGCCAAACTGGCTGTCCATGACTATAGTGAGTAGGGCCTTCTTGTCCCTTCTATGATGGACGTGTGGCATGAATGAGAAATAAACTTTATCATTTCAAGCTGCTGAAATGTGTCGTTGTTGTTGTTACCGTGGAGGAGTCTGGTCTGTTTTGACTGATAAACATCCTAAAAGTTGCAGTGACTAAAGACCATGATGTGAAGGTGAGCGCTTGAGAGGCAGCGCCTTGACTGAATGGTGACTGAACGGTGACTGGGAAGAACAGGCTCACCTCTGCCCACTCCACACACTTCCCGGTTAGTGAGACGAGCCTCAGAATAGTAAGTAATTTAATCCAAATAATGCTCTTAATATGTCTTCGCTTCAATGCATTATTCAGAGTAAATTAATCACGACTTATTAAGTGTCTCTTTAGTATCTCTGACACTCCGCTTTGCCCCACCAGGCTGTTTTTGTAATGACCTCCCTATGCACTCTCCTAACCACCTGCCTATCTAGACACCTACCTAGGGGGTTTTCGGTGATGGCTCAGTGGCCACAGAGCTGAGTTTCTGTTGTACACATGTGAAATGAGGGCGATGTGTCAGTGGGAGGTGGGCAGGACAATGGTGATGGTGACAGGTGCATTTACGTAGCATTTGTTCTATCCCAGGTGCCATTCGAAGCACTTGATGTGTAGTAACTCAACCCTCATCTTACGAGGCAGGTATTATGGTTCTTTCCCCTTTTCAGAGGAGGAAACAGAGACACAGAGAGGTTAAGTGTCTTGTCCAAGGTATGCAACTAAAATGCGGTAACACTTGGACTTGATTCCAGGCAATCTGGCTCCAGATTCATGTCCTAACTCTGAGGCTTACCCAAGAGTGGCAGGGGGTGTTCTTGGGCATCAAGTCTTAAAGAAGCAACAGATTAAGAGCCCCTTTGAGCTTCACCTGATGTAAATCCTAGCTAGGTGCTGTTCCAGAATTTACAAACCATGTCTATGTCCTGGTTTCCTCAATGGTCAGATGGCACTGCTGATGGTCCTGTCCTCCTCGAAGTAACTGAGGCACGTGAAGACCCTAGTTCCCAGCTGGGTTTCAGTGACTGCTGGGGCTGCTGAAGCATTCTGGGATGGACCCTGCCCCCAGAGGGTGAAGTCTTGGGCAGGTGAAGAGCCATGCGCAAATATGAAACGACTACTTGGGGATTTCTCTAGGAGTCCGTAGGAGGATACGGGTGTAAGGTGACAACAGGACCTGGAAAAGGCTGTCTGGAGAGTCACTTCTGGGATCTGTAGACAAAATAGCAGCTGAGAGGCCCTTGACATTCTGGAATGGATGGTCGGGTAAGCCATTGAGACCTGCGGTGAGTTAGAGGATTGCGGGCAGAGTACTATTGAATGTAAACTGTAATTGAAAAAAAATTTTTTAAAAGAGGGTTGGGGGCATTTTTCTGAGGACTGAAAGGGGTGCATAGATGTGTGTATGAGTAGGGTGGTGAGGGCAAGAAACTTGGATCTGAAGTTGTTTCAGAAAAGCTTTAGAAATGTAGCACAAGAGAGAGAACTTAATATTCGGGGACAATACAATTAACTACTAGCAGGTCCTGTAGGTTGAATCTCTAAAGTGTTTTTTGAAATTGAACACTTCTTACCATCCCCACTGTGGCCACTGTCAACACCCTGCTTACAGCCACCATAGGGTCTCTCTCCTAGGCTCCTGGGTCAGTCTAACTGGTCTCCCTTCTTCCACACTTGTCCTTGCCCCAACCATTTGTTTGCCTCACAGGAGACAAGATGATCTTTTTAAAGAATATAGTCAGTCCCTGTATCTTCTTCTCACTCTTAGAATAAACCCCAAATCTTTGCTACATGATCTGGCCCTGCCTAACACCTGGGTCTCATTTTTCACTCACGCCCCCCCACTCCCCCATGTTTCTCCAGTCTAGCCCCTTAGGTCTTCTCTCTGCCATGTGAACACCCCAAGCTCCTTCCCCTATTAGCTGTTCCCTTTGCCTGCAATGCTTTGCCCAGGCTCTTTGCATAGCTGGTACCTTCTCCTCCTCTGGTCTTAACCCAAATATCACCTTCTCCGATTCCCCAATTCCCGTTCCCTGCTCCTCACTCTCTCTTGCCACCTTTTGCAGCATTAGCAGATTTCCTTTCCTCCACAGCACTCACTGCTGTCTGAAATGATCCTGTTTGTTCATTTGCCCACTTAAAGGGCTGTCGCCAGTCTTGCCTATTAGCCTGACTGAACCTTGCTCACCTCCTTCACTGCCGTAGCACCCAGATCAGTTTCCAGTGCACAGAGGTGCCATAAATTAAGAAATAAGTAATTTACATTTAATTTCTGTCAGTAATGCCTTTCAAACAGTTTACTCACATATGTCCCAGTGGAAAAAAAGGAGAAAAATTAATTTTATTTACATTTAATTGAATATTAATATAGTCTTTGGATAATGGCAATGGAATAGTGATATCTGAGCACAATTTTGTGAGGTTATCTACCCCTAGAAAATCTGAAATTACATTTACCTTCAAATAAATTATTTTTACATAGAAAAATTTAAACCCAGGAG
>VMDR010004161.1:0-63081 GCA_007922815.1 Macrotus californicus
CATTGTTGTTTTTTAAATTATTGCTTTCTTTAAAATATAAAGTAAAACTACCCCAGCAGTTGCCCTGCCCAATTAGAGATACGATGTGAGAAATTACACTCAAGTGTTCTCAGTGATATGTCATATTTGGGGGGGGGGTGGAGGCCTAGGTGGTCCCATCTTCATTTCCTCACTCTATTTTACATATATTTTGGTTTTGTTTGTGCTCCTATATGAAGTTGTATTCGAACAAAAGTTCCCAAGGGCAGATACATACATATGTTTTGCTCAGTTTCCCCTTGTAATAAACAGAATAAGCCTTTATCTAAGAATAGTTTTCTTGGTGTGTATAAAAGTAGGTACAGAAATGATTATTGAGAGGGTTGATGTATCGGATCTTGTCTTAGGACTGAGACAACCATAACGACTGATGTTACTAATCTTTGTGAGATAATAAATTTTTGTTAGTTAGGCCACCCTGTTTGTAATACGTTGTCACAGCAGCCCTAACAAATTCATCTGTTCATGGTGAACACGTGAAACGTCACTTTGGATGGCAGGAAGTGTGCCCTTAACAACACAGGTGAGTTTGGGGCCACTATATGGAAGCAGAAGGCTTTGAGGATGGAAAGGGGGAGACAGAAGAAATGCCCAGCAGGAGAGAGGCCGCATGAAGCCCCGCTGCCTTCCTACCTATATGACCCATGCCAGTCCTGCTACCAGGAATAAATCTACAAGTCAGGTTATTCAGAATCATCTGTAATGGGGCCAGAAATGCATTATTTAATTTTTTGCTGCAGATGTACCTTTTTAATTTCATTTTGTTTTAGGCTAAATTTACAACATTAAATTTAATATTCAGACATTAGCATGAGTTTGCATTCCCTGAACAGCCCTTTCCTTCAGCATATGCAGAATGGTAACAGAGAAGGGCCAGACACAGAGTGCAGGAAAGAGGATGGGGCTACAGCTGCTGCTCCTCACCTTGCACCAGAATGGCCATGTGACCTTGAACACACCGCTTCCCTCCTCTTGCATCAAATGATGGAGTTGATCTGGATGTCCTTTAAGTTTTTTCCAGCTCAAAGCATCTGCAAGTCTGTGTATCTCTAGAGCAGGGATGTCAAACTCCTTTTCACCGGGGGCCATATCAGCCTCGAGGTTGCCTTCAAAGGGCTGAATGTAACTTTAGGACTGTACACATGTAACTACTCCTTAACAGTTAAGTAAGAGCTCAGCACTGCCGCCGGGTAGAAACAAGGTGCTGGGCCAGATGAAACCAAGTGGAGGGCTGAACTTGACCCGAAGGCCTTGTGTTTGCCACCTGTGCTCTAGAGACTAGAGGGAGCCACCTGGAGATCAGCAACAGATGGCAGGGATTGAGTCTTTATCTGTACCTGTGACTTCATCAGTGCTGGGAGGGGTGTTGGAGAGCCCTGGGAAGTGAGCATCTCTAAGTGTTGACAGGTGTGTTGACTAAGCAAGGTCTCTACAGACCTTTAGAGACCCTAAACAAAGAAAAGTCCATACTGTCTGTTCCTATCCTCCTTTTTAAAGGATAAAACATAAAAACCTTTTATGGTAAAAATAAAAGATTTCATGACTGCAAAACCTTGGATCATTTATTGAAGCTTCCATAACTGTGTAGGTCTGAGTGTGGGTGTGTGTACTCACATCGCATACGAACAGTCTTACATTGCCTGTCTCAGTTTTCCCAGTATCCCAAGCAGGTTCTTAGTCTCCCTTTGAGGGTAATTGCACCTAGAAAAGCAAGCATGTCAAGACTCCTTTTCTTCACCCTACACGCTGCCTCTTCATTTCTACTACTGGTGAGACTAAGAGTTGGTGTCATTTGACTCAGTGCCTTCTCTGCAGCACCCCAGACTGAGTCCCTCTGCTGTGACCAAAATCCTCACCTGAATCCACCCAAGGAGAAAATTCACCCAAGAGGAATTCTTTGCCAGTGGAATGAAATTATCTTTCATTATCTTTCTTCTGGTCCTCTTCTTCATCAGTCCTACTAGGCAACTCCAGCAGACTAAAAATACTGCAAGGTCTTCACTGGAGAGTCAGGGAATGCCAGAAAAGCATCATGACATAGTAAGAGCAAATGATGACTTTTCAGCTGCCTTAAAAGTTTCCTAAATAATGCATCTGTTCTTAGGCCTTGGAGACAAAAGACCTTCTTTGCCATAAAACAGAATCTAATCAAGGAAATGACAGCTCTTCACCTTTGCCTTCCTGCTGCTAGAAACAAGTCACAGGTTCTGCCTACACTAAAGAGGAAGAGATTTTATATACAAGGGATAACTCATTGGGTAACCCATGGTTCATCGACCCTTCTTCTGTTTTCACAGTCAGCAGCATCCGAGTCCTTCTGTGTTGCCACCCTTCTCTCTTTCTTCTCTCTTCTTCCTTCTTTCCCCTTTAAGGTCCCTTGTGATTACATTGGATCCACCTGGATAATCCAGGATTATGACCCTATTTTAAGGTCAGCCAATTAGCCACCATAATTCCATCTGTGTCATTAGTTCTTCTCTGCCATATAACATATTCTCAGGTTCACGGGATCCGGGTGTGGGCATCTTCCAGGAGCTACTATTCTGCCTGCTGAAACTGTTGATTTTGTGGTGGGTTTGGGGAGTAATGCCTATAGTTGTTATTCTTTTAAACCCTTACCTTTCAGAAATACATATTGCAAAAGCTATGGATGAAAGAATACAATCCTTGAAATTTCCTTCAAAATAATACAAGAGCAAAAATCATAAAGTTAGAGATGAAACAAAAATTGACCATGACCTGGTAACTGTTGAAGCTAAGAGTTTGGTATGTAGCGGTTCACTGTGTTGGTCTGCCAACCTCTGAATACATCCACAATTTTGCATAATAAAAAAATAAGAACTAAAAAAAAGAGACCAACAGATCTTAGTGTAAATTAAGCAATTCGATGTGCCAGGCACTATGCTCAATGTCTCGTTTACATGATCTCAAGTGAGTCTCACAAGTCTGAGAAAGATATTAAAAGTCCCACTTATGAATAAGAAACCTGCTTTTCTAATAGGTTAAATGCTTGCCCAAGTATACCAGGAACCAGGTGTTGAATCCAGGTTCCCTTTGATTCCAAAGCCCATACTTTTAATCACTACTTTAAGTTAATCAACAAATATAGGCTAAGTGACCATACAAAGCACTGATAAAGTGACAATATTTTTGAAGAGGTGATGTTTGGTCTCAAGGAGATAAGACCTAGAAAATATTTGTTGAATTTCAATTCTGATTCTGGCTCAACCACTTCCAAATGAGGAGAGGCAAGCTAACCTCATCTCTAGAGGGCAAGCCCTTTACCTGTATGAGGAGATCATGGAATCCATTCCTCAAACTGTGGAACAATACAATAGGAAAGATCAAATGAAGTCACTAAAGTAGAAAACATCAACAGTAAAGGACTGTAGAAGTCAAAAGAACAAAATGCAATGACAACGACCATGACAACATGGTTGAAGGTAAAAAGGCTCTTGGTCCACACACAAAAAAGATTTTTAATGTACTCCTAAACCCAAGCTCTCCTAAACCGCATGATTTTTTCTTCATGAAAGCATCTCAGAAAATTCACATACAGTGAGGCTGACCCTAGAAACACCTGGGACAGCAACACTTCACAGTGATCACAGAGAGGTTTGGTCCTCCACTGAAGTCTCCTCCCCCTTGGGGACTATGCTTAGCATCCAGGGAGGGCCAGGGAAGGGGAACAGGGATTACTTATTTTTGATGTAGTAGCTGGGGGTTTGTGACATGGTGTATTAATAAGGAGACAAGAACAGAGGGTGTCCTATGGGTATTAACCTTTAACATGATGTCCTTCAGGGTCTGGTACCCACTGACACCTCCAGCTTTATCTGCCACCACACCCATACCCCAGCCATAGACCTTTTGCTCTGGCCCGACCCAAAATGCAGCTTCCAGCAAAGTCATGCCACCTCACTGCCTTCTCGTTCACAACTCTCCTGCAATAACACCCTTCCTCTTTGCATGTGAGGGTGGCTCTTTGCATGGCTCTTCCTCGTTCTTTCAGATTCAGGCCACGTCCTTCATTATGAAATCTTGCTTGATTGAGGTCCAAATGGAATTAGCCATCCCTCCTTTGACTTCCATGGAATCCTATGGCTTCTAAACTCTGCGTCTCCTTTAGCACTAGACCAACAGGTACCGAAGGCAGCAGCTGACTTTCACCGCTCTACCTCCAGTGCTCACAAAAGGGCAGAGCACATAGTAGGTATGTTGTGATTATCTGTTGAATGATACAATGGCATGTCACAGAAAATAAATCCTATTTAACATATCTCTTCTCTTAAGGGGGTGGCTCTTTGTAACTGAGGGTTTCTTTGATGAGCATTACATTGGTTGTGAGGGTGTAGGCATGGAAATGGCAGCCTGAGATCTATGTTGTTCATCACAGGCAAGAGGAAAGCGATTTAGAGGAATACAAAATCAAAACATGAGGAAGAGGCATCCTCAGGAATATTTCTATATTAGTTTATGTAAAGCCAGCTGCTATAACAGGTAAAACTTGAAATATCTTTGACTCAATACAATCTAAGTCTATTTCTCACTCACACAAAATTTAATTCTTACATCTATAAATTTTCACACTCATGTTAGCCCCCAAAAGATGGTCCTGATGGCAAGGAGTAGAAGTGTGGGTTAAAGTTAGGACTGGTTCTGCCCCAACACAGCCAGGTTATAGGGGCTCCAATACCATCAACAGTCCCTGGACTTCAACAATGAGCCAGCAGAAGAATAAGAGAGACTGTTGTCCATCATGGGAGGTTTTTATGGACCAGACCATTAGAAAGTGGTACACATCATTTCTACCCATATTCCACTACAAAAACCCAGTCATATGACTACACCTAACTGCAAAGGAACATGAGAAATGTAGTCTAATTATATGTCCAAGGACAACAGAAAATCACCTTTGAGGAACACAGCCGTCTCCTGCAAGAGCTAAAGGATGAGGAGTGTCAAAAAGGAGGGAAAGCACTGGCAAGACAGAAGGGGAGAAGAGGGCAATGGGAAAAGGAAGAAGGAAAAAGGAAGAAGGGAATGGTAAAGGACAACTTGAAGGATTTTATGGTGAATAGTGTTATAGAGCCTCAACCGCACTGTCCCTAAAACAAAGTGTCTTCGGTGTACTACATTGTTCAGTAATGATTGTGCACAAGCGAATATATTTGGAAACAGACCAGAATTGATAGGTTAAATGACTTGCCCATGTATATCAAGAACCAGGTGCCAACTCAGGGTGATAGAATGTGGGTTATACAATTAAAGAGATGGCATGCTTCTTCCAATGATGATTCCATTTGTTAAGACATGACTGACATCGCTTTTGAGTAACTGCCTCCCGAGCCAGTTCTCAGCCTTTCAAGAAAATCTTCTTTTTTTTTTTTTTAAGAAAAAGCCACTGAATGAACATACTAGTAATGGAGCAGCCAAGATTAAGACCCAGTCTATAAAACCTGTCTCTCTCCTCCACTAGTGGACTTAAATACGAAGCAAGAAAATGTGTGTCCTGAACCACTCAGGGACTGAGAAAAAAGCCTCAGTAATCCATGCGTCAATTATGCATTGGCTTTATCTCCCTTAATCCACCCAGCCTCTCAGTAAGGAAATGTCATTGACTCCAGTTATAGATGCAGAAGCTACAGTTTCCAGGGTCACATAGCTGGTAACTGGGAGAACCGGGAATAAGAATCCACACGACTAATAGTACCAGCAAGAATAAAGAGTAATATTTACCTAGCATTTCCTATGTGCTAAGCAGAATATTAAGAACTGTAAGTTACTAAATCTTAAATCTCAAGACAAACATATGAGGGTGGTACGGAGTACTATTCCCATTCTGCAGATGAGGAAACTGAGATAGGAAGAGGAAAATCACATGTCCGAGTTTTCTTAGCTGTCGTACAGTAAGGCTGGTGTTTGCCCTCGAGCTCTGACTGAGTTTCCTGATTAGCCTCCTCTCTCCCCAAATCCATCTCTGTCAATTGTACCCACAGCTTCCCAACACATTTGCCAGGCACAAACCCCTTTGAATATTTATCTAGTCAGAATGCCCAGGGGAGAGAATATATGTATTTTGAAACCTTTACGTCTGAGGAGATCTCTTTAAGGTCCCTACCATCTAGGTAATCAATCATCCCAATTGTCCTGGATCTGTCCTGGGTTAGCGCTGAATGTCTCATAGGCCAGGAGACCCCTCAGTCATGGACAAACTGGGACTGTTGGTCACCTTACCTCCAACTTCGAAATCTGCATTTATAAACTTTATGCAAGACCCTCTCTGTTTTTACCTTAGAAAAACGAGCGTCCATTAGGTACACCCTCAGAATCTTTTCTCTCAATTACAGCTGAGTCACCTCCTATACTATATTCTGTTTTTAATCCACCTTCTGTAGCTGGTTAAGGAACACATGTGAAAAATTGGACACCGTTGTCAGGAGTGAGGAGCCATAATGCCCTCAGTGGGTTGCGCAGTTTTATCATCTGTGAAGACTGCAATGTGGGGCCACGTTTCATTTTCAGTGAGTCATCTAAGCCATACATTTGAAACCAGGCACCATGAGAAATTAGCAAGTCTCTCTCTGGCCTCTGCTCTTTCCAAACCAAGAAAACTAAGAGAAACCATGGGCAGAAGCTGAGAAGAGAAGTACCCAGGGGGAGCTGGGACAACTTCTTCAAGGGCTGCATATCTTTTAATACTGTTTGGGGGTTCACCCTAGAGTGGTAAGTCAAATGTGGCACAGAAGCAAGCATTGGAGATGCCATAGTCTGGAGCTGAGGGCACGTTAGCAGCTCAGAAGCATCCATAAAGAAACTGGCAGAGGTGGAATCGGAAATTTGAGTAAAAGTTAGCCATTACCCATTTCCTCAC
Organism: Macrotus californicus; assembly: GCA_007922815.1. Taxonomy (NCBI): domain Eukaryota; kingdom Metazoa; phylum Chordata; class Mammalia; order Chiroptera; family Phyllostomidae; genus Macrotus; species Macrotus californicus. The sequence continues at coordinate 6,914 of VMDR010004161.1, forward strand.
ATTCCTGAGATTTCATCTGATAAGTGTTACTCCTTTAGCTTGCCACCCACAACAAAGTATGTGATCCCATGTGTCTTAATTAACCCTGCTGCTGTAACAACCTACCATGGATCAGGTGACCTGAACAATAGTTATTTGTTTCTCACAGTTCTGGAAGCAGAGAAATCTAAGATGCTGGTAGGTTGAGCTCCTGGTGAGGGCTCTCATCCTGGCTCACAGAGGGCCCCCTTCTTGGTGTATCCTCAGGCACTGAAGAGTGAGCAATCTCTGGCCTCTGTTCTTTTTACAAGGATACAAATCCCATCATGGGGACTTCATCTTCATGACCTCATCTAAACCCAACTGCATCCCAAAGGCACCACTTCCAAATACCATTGCATTGGGGATTAAGATTTCAACAATGAATTTGGCAGAGGGGGGAGTAGTGGGAGGTGGTGGGTGGGGGCATGAACATTCAATCCACAGCACCTGTATCAGGAACCTCAGGGGCTCCTTCGCCACACTAAGTAGTGAGCCCTTACCTGCAGGTGTGCCCCAGGCCCTGGGGGGAAATACTTATTTCTACTATTGTTCAGTCTCTTACTTTACCATGGGACAGTTATCAAAGCTAAGGAGCCAACATTCGTGCATGATTTTCAGCTCATCTCCAGACTTTATCTGGATTCTGCCAGTTTTTCCATTAACATCCTTTTTCCGTTTCGATCTAGGATGCCACATTGATTGTGTTGAGTTGTCGTGTCCCTTTAGTCTCCTGTGGTCTGTGACAGGATCTCTGCCTTCCCTTGTTTTCTTGATAAGCTTGACAGCTTTGAGAAATATGGGTCAGATATTTCACAGAATGTCCCTCAGTTTGAGTTTGTCTGATGAAAAACACAGTTTTTATTTAGCAATACATCAGCCAGGCCTTTGGTTCTGCTCTGACCAGGTGACATGACATAAATTGGGCCCTACCTCATTGTTGAGAAGAAGCACCTACTTTATATACAGAATTTCTGTAGTTGAGTATCAATCCCTCGGTCGTCAGTCTTCCCGGCACTGAAGGGTGTCTGGTCCAGAGGAACGAGTACAGGCATCAGAGCTCTAAACCCTGGATTCAAAATTTGACTTCATATTTACTAACTTTGGTCATTCAATTTCTGTGAGCCTTAGCTTCTTCTTCTTTTTAAAATGAGAATAAAATACTGAGTTCATGGTATATTGTAAACATTAAATGAGCTATCATGCAGTACTTAGAATATTAGGTAGCACATGTGGGTGTTTAATGAATATCAGTTTTCTTCCCCTACATTTGTTCTTTTCAGTCCCCCCTAAAGCCTGCCTCTGAATATCATCTGTTCATAACAAGAATACATGAAAAATATATGGGGGTGATTACCCAGGTTATAGTCCACTTGGTAGCCTCATCTATGCGATTCATTACTTTCTTATATCAATGGGCCCTGCTTTCATGGACACAGGAGGGGCATGTGACCCAAATGGACCAATAATAAGGTCCCTTTCCCCTGGCTATAGTGATTGGTCCAAGCCCAGGGAATCAGAGATTTTCCCTGGGATTTTTCTCACCAGAATTTCCTCTCTGTTCATGCAGTTGGAAGGATGAGCTGCTTGTACTCATGCTCCCTGCTGTGTGGAGACAGCCAGCCTGAGAGCAGGGAGCCAGTGAGCCTGAAGAGGCAGAACTGAGAGATGGAGCGAGCACTTGTTGGAATTCTGGTGCTTGGGTCCAGTGATCCCTGAGGTCTGGCTTTTCCAGAGTTTGCTGACTTGAGCAAATCAATTACCCTTTTTCTTTGGGTGACTTTGGATTGTGGTTCTATAAAGTACGATGACGATGGTCTCAATAGATTGCCTTTCTGGATTTTGCTGCCTGCCGCAACCTGTTCTAAGTGCCTTGCTCCACAACCTGTGGTCCTGTCCTCCCTTCTATGGCATGGCTGGCACCAAGGGCCCTCCCTCCTTGGCCCTTTCCCCAGCATTGGCTCTAAAGTTAAATGTACAAGTTACTCTGAAACAATCTGTAGAAGGAGCAAACGTGAAAGGATCTAGGAGAAGGTCTGTGAGGATGCACGGAGAAGAAACGCAGTCAGGATAAGTCACACAGTCATTCAGAACAGAGGGTCTGGAGTCCATCAGATCTGAATTCACATCCTGCTTCCATCACTTACTCTGAAGCTGTATGACTTCAGACAATCTACCTAACTACTCTGAGCCTCAGTTTGTTTTCCTCATTTAATACACAGAGAATTTCCTTTGCTAATACCTTTTCACCCAGTCTTTGTGTGGATTCTCTGACATAATATGTGTGTGATGCCAAGCACAGGGTCTGCAACATTGCTGTTGCTTAACTTTATAATACCAGTTATTAATAGTAATAATTAAATTTTTATGAGTCACCTCAATCCACCAATTAATCATAGCCACATGAAAGGTGGGATAGTAGGGCTCTGTGTCTATCCTCATGTGCTGTCACATGAAACACACAGCCACCACCCTTTAAAGGTTCTTGTAAAAAAACAAAACAAAACAAAATCTCAATCTGAAATCAGTCCTCAAGGGCTCCCTTATAGAAAGCAGGGCAGGTGATGGAGGGACAAGTTACATTGCATGAGAGAGACAGAGAGGTTGAGAACAAACTGAGGCTATCCTATTATCTCACCGTATCATACCCCATTGGAAAGTACTTGAAAGAGCCCTGACTTTGAGCCAGATGACCTAAGCTCATGTCCTATTTCAGCTGCTGTCATCACACCAATAAACCTGGGCGACTCCTCAAGGAGTGATAATTCAAGTGCTGATGCAAGGCTTCAATGAGCCAATGTATACAAAATGCGTAATATCAAATTAAGATTGTAGCGACATCACCTCATTTAAATGCTTACGCAGGTAGTTATTGCAACGCATACCATTTCTCTCCCTTTGCTCATAGTCCCCATGTGTTTCAAGCCAGTCTGTAGCCTCTCCCTGCAGCCATTGGTTCATTCAATCAACAAACTTACTGAACGTCCATGTGTGTAAAAGGGATGTCAGTATTCATGAAGACGAGAAGAAGTAGTCCCTGCCCTAAGAGCACTCACAATACAGTCAAAGTGTCATGGCCACATAACAAAATAAGGGCAGAGGCAACACGACGTGGCACAAGGTTTGAGCCGGCAAGACATGGTTTTAGTGGCATTTTCAATGGCAGGTCTGCCATTCCTAGTTGAGTGGGCCAGATCTACTCTCCACCCTTCCACCCCTGACCCTCTGCTCTGGGAGATGGACCTATATGGACAAGCTCAGGTGTCCTCTGGCTCCCTGCTGAGTTTGGTCCCCGGAGGAGATGGGAGGTTGAAAGGAGAAACAGGCAGGACAGCTCCCTCCCTGAGCCATGACTTAAGACTGGCTGTCTTCTACAACCTGAGACCCTTGCTCCTCTCAAAGTGGCCCTCTGGATACACTTCTCTCTTGTCCTCCCTTTCCTCCTATAGGTAACAGCCCTGCTGCTAATGAGCCCTGGAGCACTATACTATGCCTTATGGCTGCCTAATACTGCCCACACCTTTTTGAGTAATCCTTTATTAAGCCGTCTTTGAAATAGCTTCCCCTGCATGAGTCATCTGCTTCCTGTAGGGACCCTGACTAGTCCAGGGGGTGATCTTAAGCAAGTCTCTTAAACTCTTCGAGCCTTTGTTTACTCATCTGTAAAATAGGATTAAGTGGGGTTCCTTCCTTCTGGTGCTGGGTAACTTCACTTACAGAGATGCTGGGGAAGTACAGGAAAATCTCAGAGCTTGGGAGAAGGACACCTCAGGGTTTAATCTGACTTTCACTCTTACAAGTTGAGTGATCACTGGCCTTTTGCAACAAATCTCTGCAATTTGGCTCTTTGTGGGAAAAAGGATTATAACACATGTTCTGTAGAGCTTAGATTTTTGGCTGAGACCCCAAAGAAGGGAACAGAGCTAAGTATTGATGCATTGAAGGGAGGAGCTGGACCCTCCCACACAAGAACTGCTAGTTGGTGACTGAATCTAACACTCCAAAAGCTTGATCACAGGAAGGCTAGAAACTTCCCTAGAAAGAAGGAAATTCCTTCAAAGGGACTTGAAGTATTGGGGATCAGTTTGCTTCAACTTATCCACAGCAGAATGAAGAAGTCAATGATAACCAGTCTTGGAGAGAGAATTTGTTGCAAGGGGACAGCCTGGCACCTCACTCCCAGGCCGGATGCTTGTCGGCATGCAGAAATGCAAAAACCTCCCCTGAGGTGGAGCACGGTGGGGTTCTTGGGAGATCTCAGAATATGTCTTCCTGGCCTTGGGAACATAGAGGCCAGTGCTTAGCACTTGCCTGGAGAAGACGAAGAGTGGCTCGTCAAAGTTACCTACGATGGCAGAGCAAGTATGTGTACATTTTACCACGCCAGGTGAACACCGTGGGAGGCAGCCAGCTGAACTCTCATCTGCTCAAGAGAACTGGGGCACTACAAGGGACAGAAGCTGAGAGAAGTCACGAGAGATTGACCTAGTACATTGTGAAGGTATGAAAGGTGTTGCCTGGAAGAGCCAACATTTGGATCCTATCCTTTGGAGTGACTTCATGGCCTGGAGAACATCACAAACACCGTCTGCCACCTGATCTCTCTTCCTTCCTATGACCCCAACCTTAGCAAATCCATCAGCAATAAGGTCAGTCAGGTAGGAAGTAGAGTCAGGCAAGTTGGAGAACAGACCAAGAGCCTTATGCTCTTACCTGAGCATTGGGGCATGCCTGAGCTAAGCAGAAGGGAGGCACTTGATACTGGATGTGAGATTAATTTTGATTTAGATTGGACCAGACACTTTAATACTTGAAAGCAACCAGGAAGCTCTAGAGGCTCCTGATAGCCATCAGGGAGAGGAGAAAGCAAATACAACTAAGTGAGTGTGGAAGTGATAGGAAGAAAAGTAAAGCCCTTCCCTGATTGTATCAACCAGATCCAACCTATTTCCAACAAACCTTTTATATTGACATTGCAGAATATTTGTGAAGAATAAGGGCAATAACAGAAAGCAGTCCCTAACATAGTACATCTTTGTTATCCTTGTTAAAGATTCAACTGCATGTTACACATTCAAAGTAACACATGAAGTAGTTACATGGTTCCCCCCAGTAAGATTCTAGTCCAGAGATCTGCTTGTAGGGGACTTCAGGCCCCTGAGTGGCCAGGTTGGCATCCAGAAGGCCATGAGCAAAGGGAACAAGGCTCACGGGGTTTTTCACAACAATCACTGAACTGACGTCTATTCTAAATCCACACCACCCATTGGACCCCTGGCATGTGAGATCCACGTAATAAACTTCAGGCTCTTACAGCAGCATGCAAAATATCCTGTTTTCCAAACTCACTTTCAACAAGTCCCACCTCACCTGGTAGGGTCTTCTTCCTGAAAGCAGTCTACCCTGGTATTTTGGTCATAGTTGCCCATTCAGAACAATCTGAGTCCTTCCATTAAGACTAGAAAGCCTAGGTTTCTACATTCTTTTAGGCCTAATTTTTCCCTTAGTGATTCAGCAACTCTATCATTTAACTGTTACATCCTTTAAAGTTGAGTTAGGGTGAATCAGCTCACCTGGATTGAACAGCTAAGGAAACCCAAGCCTCACTTACCATGACCTGTTGGCTGTGCCACACCACCTTCACACGCAGCTCTCTCACTTACCACTGGGCAAGGAGAGTGAGAGTCCTATAATAGAAGAAAAGGAGTGTTTTATTTCCCCTCTGAGTTTTGCCTAAAGCATACTGTATATAGCTAACAGCAGGCTTCGACAAACCCTCCAGGTTAGTGGTTCTTAACATTTTGGAGAGCATGTTCAACAACGGGAATCTCCTGAAAGGTATGGCAAATTTTCTCAGAAAGAGAAGCCCACAGAAGACCTAGACACAAACTTTGCATAAACATCAGAAGGTTCATGGACACTATGCAGAGAACTTCGCAGAGATCCGTGAACCCCAGGCTGAGATTCCTGTCCTCACAGAAGTGAGAGAGGGCCTCCTTCTCGGGCACCCTCAGAACATCAGTAAGAACCAGAGGGTCAATGAAGCCGAAGTGGTTGCACTTCCCAGGAGTGCAGGAGGAAAGGGGATGGGACTGCTTGGGTAAAGGTCACTGACAGATGCTTTATGGGAAATTTTCAAGTTCCTGTGCATTTTCTTGCAGCAGAAAGCAAGGTTTACCAGAGCTGAGAATTTTGGGTGAGTTTGCTTGAAGCTGAACTTGGATTCATGACTGAGCTCCACGTTAATATGGATCATCAGAATGCACATGCATCCAGTAGATTGTCAGCTGGTGGATTTTACAAATATGGTTTTTAAACGTTTAGTGATCTCCTTGGAGGAAAGTTGCTGTATGCCTTATATTTCACAGCCCCTGGTTCTAGCCTTCTGTCTCTTCCTCCACCACTCAGGTTGCATAAGAGAGTGATGAGCACATGCTGGGGACCCAGGAAATACCAGTTAAGAGGAGTCCCTGCCTGCAGCCTCCTTCTCAGACCATAGGTGAATGTACTTGTATGAGAGACAGTGGCAGTTCTGAGAGTGAGGGGGAGTCAGTACCCACTTTCTGGTAAATGCCATCTTAACCGACTGTACCACTAAACACAGATTGTGGTGGAATGAGGGGTAGAGGGTATGGAAATGAGGGTAAAAGTATAGACCCCTGATGGTGAGAAGAATGAAGGCAAAAAGATTCTAACTTTTACAGACTGGGAAAAGTTAACAGAAAAATAAAAAATAAATACAAGAAAAAAGTCACAACTAACCTAGAGGAGACCTGCTGGAGCACCCAGCTCATGGTCCAGGGTCACCCTGGCTTGGGAGGGCTCAGCAAACCCCTGCAGGGACAGCTTGCACCTGAGAGGACGTGGTGGCATGGCTGTTACACGTTCCTTTCCAACTGTTATCAGTAGCAGCCAGTGAAGCTGCCCTGTCGTGTTGATGCAGCAACAGAGGTCACCTTGCTACCTGTGCAGCTTGCTCATTTGCTCTCTTCTCAAGGGGGAGCCTCAAGACCTGTTTGTTGCTTCAAAGGAGCTGCCAGGAGATAAACTCGCTCAAAGAATAGAGGCAGAGAAAAAATAAAGAGACCCCCAAGGGAAGATACCCCTTCCTCATCAGGTCACTGTCATCGTATCATCCTGGTTACCTTGCTAGATGCAAGTGTTGAGTGCATGTGTGTGTGTCTGTACCTACATATATATGCAGTGTATAGGCATACGTATAGTATGTTCGTGCATGAGTGTTAAGTGTGTGGGTGTAGTGTGTGGATGTGGATAACTTCTCCACAGACGTAGGGCTTTCCCATTCAATTTCATGTACGAGCACACCGAGGCTTACAGAGCCTAGAGGGCTGCCCCATGGTTTCTCACTCACTAATCAACAGAACCAGAATAACGTTGCTGATGTCACTGACTCCCAAACCCTTCATGGTTCCACTATTTGCTCTATTTCCAGTTATTGATTTAACAAGTATTTATAGATATTGGCTACCAAGTGGCACCATGCAAGATGGTAGGGATGCCAAATTGAGAAGATGCCTAACTAGTGAACTACTATCTAGTAAAGTATTTAGGAATTTGCTTTAATCACCAAAACACTGTATGAATATTAGTTCTTTGGCTGGACTCTCATCTTTCACCCGTTTCTCAGGGACCTGTGCTGACCTTGCTTACGACGGTGGCATCCCTTGTTTCTTTTCTCTTGGGCTGACCTCCAGTCTACAGGTGACATGTCTGCACCTGGTCTCTGTGTTCCTTTGGGCTGGTTCCATGGTCATGGTTGCCTAGCTCTGTCTGTCCACCACCTGCCCTGCTCACCTACCAGCATTCAGGTCCTGACTTCACCTGGTCTGGTTCTGCCTGTTAGTGCCTGGACCCAATTTCTTAATATGCGATGAGCAGTGACCCAGTACACGTTTGGAGAGGAAGGAAAAGCAAGGAACCAGGTCAGAAGACTCCTTAGAATGTTGAGGAGGGACAGTCTGGCCCAAGGGGAGGGTGGAGAACGTTGGTATGGGCTGGTGGTTGTAAGCAAGCACTCTGGAGACTTACTTTTCTTTTTCTTGCCTTTCTCGCTGTGTGCCTTGGGGCAAATAATTCATCACTCTCTGCCTTGGCTTGGGTGGAGGTAATAATAGTAAACATCTCACAAGATGACTCAAAGTACTGGCTGCATGATCAGAGGAAAGTAATTATTATTATGCAGTATTTTGGTATTTAATTTGAGAACACTTATGTAGTTGTGTGAATACATAATGAGTTGTGGTCCACATGGTTTTTGTGCTGGGTGTGTTCAATCAACCTACCCAGACCACCCCCCCCACCTTACCCTTCTCTTCTGCGCCCCAAGAGGCCAACCTGAATGACTCATCAACGGCTTCCTTGCTATTTGCCTTCTAGTTGGCTTATGCCCATTAGAAATACCAGTAGAAGAAAGAGAGAGAGAGGAGAGTGAGGTGGGGTATTTATTCTCAGAGTCACCCGTGCAGCTGGCCCCCTCCTTCCTAGGCTCAAGCCAGACAGCTTTCTCCACACAAGGCAGGTCCTCTCTGTCTGCTCAGAATTCCACTTTCTTCCTCTAACTTAGCTGATCAAGAATCCTTCCTCTTATCAGCTCTGATACTGCTTCTTTCCTCAGGGTTTCCACATACCTGCTCACAGCATCACAGTCTCTCACATAAACTCCTTGGACGTGACTAAGTGGAAAGGGACGACTTCTCCCTTCTGACCAAAACCACCTTCTTCTCTTTGCCTTAGATGTTGCTTCCCCTGAGAGAGTGCCAGAGTCCAATTCTGAACTTCTTTGTCCTCTGGCTCGAGTCTCCACTGGTAGGACGATTGAGAATGGAGGAGCAGTTAAAAGTACATTTCCCTGGGGAGGGCAGGTCAGGCCCTGGAGGAACAAACGGGAGTGTTGCAAAGAGAATTCAGCCCCAGGGAACGCTAAGGAAAGAAGTGATCATTGAAACTAGGAACCAACTACATCAATTGTCTCACCTTCCGAAATCACCCTCCCCTATTCCTCCCTGCTTAGCACACCAGGGCCCCCTCCCAGGACTCCAGAGAGCAGATCTGGGACCACACTGGCTCTGGGGGGCTAGGGACCACTGATGAAGAGCAGAACAGATGTTCAATTTCACCGGTAACTGGGGAAAGAAAATTCATCAGCAATTATGGTTTTAAACAAAGGAGGAGCGCTCTCTACACCAGGCCACGTTTTTAGGTTCGTGATTTTAACGCAAAGACTTCCAGTGTCAGCTCAGAGATGCGGAGAGCCGGACAGAGCATTGCTCCCATCCTCACAACACAGAAAAGATGGACAGCCTGCAGGTTAACAATTTTGCTGGGACCCATCAAAGAACTGAGGTCACAGAGTTATCCCCAAATCTGGGAGAATCAGGCATCAAAAGGAGACCCAGGAGCTGAGCATTTGCCTGTTTACTAACCTGGCTGGATGTCATGCAGTCTGGAAAGAAGATTCAGTTAATACCCTGTGTGTGACACACACACACACACACACACACATACACACGTGATTAAATGTTACATGAAAAATATGTACGTATTGATATAGACATGTGCACCTAAGTATATAAACTCACTCACACATATACGCGGTGTTTATACATTAATTTGAGTGAGCTAAGGGCAGTGTAAATTATACCATGTTTAGTTCATTCCACAATGTGCAATCATTTTTATTAGTCTTTTGCTACTTTTACTTTTACTTTTAAATACTTCAAACTTACATAAAATTACAAAGTAAGGCAAACATCTATGGTGCACCCACTCCCCAGACTTAACCAGTGCCAATGTCTGTCACCTCCCACACTGGCTGTCCCTCCTCTGTCGGGATGAGGCTGACCCAGCTCCTTGGGCTCTGCAGACTTCCAGGAGCCCAGGACGATGCCTGTCCCATCTTCACACCCACACCCATCTCACGATGCCAGCAGAACTGCAACCCACAATCCCCTCTGGCTCAGTAACCCATCGCCCTTCTCTCCAAATGGGACTCAGTGTAGTGAGAGACAACACCAGCCTTCATTTTTGTATCACTCGGAGCTGGTGTGTTTCGGGGCTGGGGGGTAAGAAAAAGAATCCACTCTCAGGCTCAGTTTTGAAACAGAAATTGGCCTATAACCAGACTGAAATAGCAAGCTCCCTATCACAGGAAGACCTTAATAATAAAAGCTCTGGTTTTTGAAGCCCTGAGGCGTACTAACCCATGTAATGTATTGTAGCATTTGTCTTCCCAGCCACACTGCCAGGTGATAGCATGAGCCCTGTATCACAGGCAGTAAACAGGGCCGGAGAGGTTATCAGCTTACGTACAATGTATATATTTGTATCTGTCAGGCGCCAAAATCCGCACATTTTTTAATGATAAAGGTACAGATAGCCTATTATTTTACAACATCTAGATTAGTTGCTCATAGGCCTTTTCTATGTTTATGACTGTTCCAGATAGTCAACAGAGGTTGAGGTAAATGATCTCTACATTAGTGAGGAAATTGGGACTGCCTTATTTAAAAGGATGTTTCTTCACAGCAAGGCCTTTAATTCCTGGATCTATTTTTTTTAACCTAAACAGAGGAAGGGTACAGCTGAACTTCTACCTTCTTTTTTAATCCTCACCAAAGGACATGCTTATAGATTTGACAAAGAGGGAAGAAGGGAGAGAGAGAGAGAAACAGATGTGAGAGAGAAACCATTGCCTCTTGCATGAGACTAGGACTCAAAGCTGCAACCTTGGCATGTGCCCTGACCAGGAATCAAACTTGGGACCGTTGGTTTATTGGGACAGTGCTCCAACCCACTGAGCCACACAGGCCAGTGCCATTGAAACAGCCCTTGAGACAGTGACTGGGTAAATGTGATTCACAGATGGGGAGGAAGCAGGATGGGGAGTGGGGGGCGGGGGCAGCACAAGGGGGATGTGTGCTCAGCAGGATCCAGCCTCAGCCCTACTCTGCAGCAGGAAACTCACCCAAAGGAGTTATCTGAGTTATCTCCACTTTAAAGCGAGGGCATGGCCTCTGTGGAAGGTGAGAATTACCTTCTCACAGCAGCTGGGGGAGTTATGCAGGGGCCAGGGAAAAGGAGCATCTTCCCAGGAAAAGGAGCCAACATCCCAGCCTCACTGCCCTCAAACATTTGAAGGATTAATGGATGAGGACCCTAAGCGGCCATTTGTACTGCCACAGAAACACACAGAGTAATGAAAAGGTTTGAACTGGAGCTCAAGAAAACCCGCTACCTTTCAGATGATCGGACACATTGAACCAGGAGATTAAGTACAGGGAGGTAGGAAGGCTGGCCTTAAATGGGCAATGTCTTCTACCACCTGCAAAACCGTCTAATCAAAGTGAGAGTGAGTCTGGTCGATGGCCTACTCCCTTCACAACCTCTGCTGTTCTTTCTGAGGGTGGATTCACCGAGGGCCCATCGCCAGCTGTGAGATTGCTGATTTCAAGGCACTTCGAAGACAAAAATAAAAATTCCATTTACTTTCTGTGGGAATGACTGCCTGCTCCCTTTGAGCTGGGCCAGAGGGAACATTCAGAATATATTGCTGGAAGTAAATGGAATTTCTTAGCTATTTAAATTGCAATTCACCCCTGAAAACTCCATTTTGTCAAAACTCCTGGTTAATACTATTTTCCACGCTTAGGTATTTTTCCCAAATATGCATGCTGGAGATGCAGGAGCGCAGGGGGAGACTATTCCAAAGACAAAGTCCCTAAAAAAGGCCTCAGGTACTAATGCCCTTGCCATATAGAAACCAAAACTTGGAAAGGACTGACCTCTAACACAGCAGGCAGGCGTGTGGTGGGGCCGAGGGCTCCCTACTTAGTGTCAGAGGCATTAATTCGCCTCTTACTACTGGTGTGCTCAAGAGCAAGTCATGCAGTGTCTCCGAGCCTTTGATTCACATCTCTAAAATGGGTTCAGGAACACCTTCCCTGCCTGTCTCAGAGTGCTGTTGTGAAGATTACATTACATTAACTTACATGGAAGTGCTCTATGAAATAGAGCTGCACAAATGAAATATAAATGGAAATGATGACCCTGGCAGACAATGTGTGAAGACCCCCAGCTAAGCCGATGGTAGGCAGAATTCTAGGATGTGCCCCGAGCACCTTACCCCCTTGTATGGCCACCCTGCATAGCCACCCCCACCTCAAGTGCGAGCAGGTTCCCTCACTCCTGTGTTTAGGTTAGTCTGTTAGCTTAACAGACTGCGGAGAGAGTCTTCCTGCTGCCTTTGAACACGTGAGCATCCAGGTCATCAACGAGGACCGACAAGCGGCCTTTCGGAGCTGAGACGGCTGTCAGCCAGCAAACACAAGGCAGAGGCCTCAGTGCCACAGCACAGCCCAGATTCTGCCAATGGCCCGCGTAAGTGTGAAGGAAGACCTCGGGCCTCAGAAGAGAACAGAGTCCAACCAACACGCTGAGCTCCACCTTGTGAGAGCCGGAGCAGGAAACCCCAGGCCAGGACTTCTGACCCACAACAACTAAGACACACGGTGGTGTTTCAGCGACTAAGTGGGTGGAAATGGTGTCGCCCAACCACAGAAAATGAATATTCAGTAAACTGTCCTAAAATGATCAGTTGAGGACCTCAGAAACCCGGTTCTGCATAAAAACCCATGAGAACACCAGTGAAAACTCAAAATCCTATTAACTTTTTCAGAACTCAGAAAAATCACCAAAAACTTGCCACAATCCCAGCAGCATTTGCTCACGGAAAATGGCTGCATCTCGGCAAGGACGGTAAGCTCTGAGGCATTTCAACCTGACTTCTGCCCATCAGGTTAATTTCAGACCTCTGGCCTTTAACACTGTGAGAAAATAGGTTTCTGTTGTTTAAAGCCACCCAGTGTGTGGCATTTTCCCATGGCAACCTTAGGAAAGTAACATATGTGTGAAGCTCTGAGAACAATACCTGGCACATGTGATTGCTCCATGATTTATGTTAGAAATTATTCTAGATGCTTTTAACCTTGTTGTTTCTAATAATCTTTATTATAATTTCATGAGGTGGATGTATTAGTCTGCTTGGGCTGCCATAGAAAAGTATCACAGACTGGGCTTAAACAACTGAAATTCATTCCTCAGAGTTCTGGATGCTGGAAGTCCAGGATCAGGGTGCTGGCATGGCCTGGTTCTGGTGAGGACACCCTTCCTGGCTTGCAGAGGGCCACCTTCTCGCTGTGTCCTCACGTGGTGGAGAGAGGAAGGAAACTCTCTGGTACCTCCTCTTATAAAGACACTAATCCCATACTAGGGGCGCCATCCTCGTGACTTCAACTGAACCTCATCACCTCTCAAAGGCTCCACCTCCAAATACCATCATTTTGAGGTTTAGGGCTTCGACACGTAAATTGGGGGAGGACACAGTTCAGTTCAGAGCAGTGGGTACTATTAACCCCATTAATAGGTGTGAAAAGGGAATCTCAGTGAGATTAATACACAAGAAAAAACATAGATGGTAACGGTATTAAAAGGAGAGGATTCCTTTTAATAGACATATGAATTCCTCGTGGGAATTTTTACACACAGCCATGTATGTTCCATAGTCACATTGGTGTTACAGGTTCTGGAATCAGACAGCCTGAGTTCAGTTCTACCTTCTGCCATTCACTAACTCGGACTGTGGGCAAGTTACTCAACTGCTTGGAGTCTCAAGATCCTTACCTGCAAAATGGATGATTCCTAACCTCATGGAGTGGTTGTGAGCATTGAATGATAAAATATATGTAAAGAGAACCAGCGTGCCTGGCACAAAGTAGACATCAAATAAAAGTTAGAACTTCAAAGGTAAATACGCAAGATGTTCAGTGCATCTGTGATTGTTAGAACAGATTTGGACAACTTCAATATTTAACAATAAGTTAAATAAACTATTATTCATTCATATTAAGAGATTATATAAGCATAAAACAATAAGATAGATGTATATGACTTCCTGGGTTCTCTTTTCTATTAAAGATTTTATTTATTTATTTTTAGAGAGGGAAAGGGAGGGAGAAAGAGAGGGAGAGAAACACCAATGTGTGGTTGCCTCTCACGTGCCCCCTACTGGGACCCTGGCCTGCAACCCAGGCATGTGCCCTGACCGGGAGTTGAACTAGCAACCTTTTGGTTCAATGTCTGGCACTCAATCCACTGAGCCACACCAGCCAGGGTGACTTCCTGGGTTCTTTTCCTATCCTTACCTACTGTGTGACTTTAGGGAAATGATTTAACCTCAGTTTCCCTATCTAAAAAATAAAAAATAAAAGCAGTACCCATTTCAAAGGATTTTCATGAGGGTTAAATAACATATAGTCCATACAAGAGGCTTAAAATACTTCCAGGCAGATAACAAGCACACGATAAATATTAGCTATCATTATGTTGTGATTATATTTGTATGAAAGGAATGAGGGTTAACTGACTCATTTCTGGAAAGAGATACAAGAATCTGCGACCAGTTGTTATTTCTGGGGAGTGAGGATCGCAAGAAGGAGGGAGAAGGTTTTCGACTTCCCCTTTACCCCTTCTGTACCACTGGAAACACACCAACCCCCAAATCATCAGCTGTCTCTTGTCATTCCCTCTTCTTCACGTAACGAAAGACAGGCCTGGGGGTGGCTGAGCACTTTCCTCTACTGCTAGCCAGGGCTGCTGGGCAGCCAAGGCACAAGAGTACGGCAGCAGCGAAGAGGTTTCTGTCCTGTGGGTAAATAGCCGCATCCTCGTCCCCAGTGATCTAACAAGATAAGGACTTACTCCTGCCTGCCAGAGGCCTCTGGGAGCAGCTGGGATGCTGATTCACAGTGACTCTGGTTTCTTTAGGGTCCTGGAGTCCAGGTTAGGAAACATTTAGACTCTCACTCCTGGTGCCAGGCACTGAGCTCTAGGCTGTGCCCACATTGTCTCTGATTCTAAGTAACTCTTCAGGGTACTTAGTATCATCTGGTAAATAATGAAACAAAAGTTACTTATTACATGACTCCCCCGATAGGACACAGCTCATAAGTGCAGTCTGTCTGGCTCCTGAGACCATGCTCCTTTCATTGTGTCTTCGCTTTGGCCAGTTCACCTTCCCTCTTACAATATTTATATGCTGTGCTTGGGCTAGTTATTTTCAACACGTTTGTTGTACCAGCTTTGTGGTTCTAGCTTGTCTCACCGGTTTAGGCAGTTTGAAGAGACAAGGAGAGTTTCCAACTCTGTGAATAATTAACGAGCTGAGTTTGCTCTCTGGCCTAAAATTGACCCCTAACTTGATTATTTGCCCTGAACAAAGAGATAAGGGAAGTTTTCCTCTCTTGGCACTTTTCAATGCCTAGGGAGGTAGAGAAGCCAGAAGAATCCTTGTCACTGTTCCCTCTCTAAGGGATGCAGTCCCTTGCCCAAGGTCACAGGGTTGAACTAGACTTGGAGACAGGGACTCTATTCCACAGAGACTGGACATGGTTTAGAAATTCAATAGTCTCAGGTTTAAGACATTATTAGCTGTGTGACTTTGGGCAAAGTTACTCATTCCCTCCCTCACTTCCTTTGTCATTTGTAAATGGATGTGATAGTACTCATGGGCACCAAGCTAATATGCTACAGTGATGTTAACATATTTTGGCAGTCATCAACCAATCAAAATGCTCCACGTAGAGCTGAAACAGGGTGCCGGAGGCTCCAGCTCTGCAGGCATGTACCTGTTAGTTGGATGGTGGAGTATCTGTGGGGGTCCCAGTGTAACAGTGGATAATTGTAACAGTGGGAAATTATAACCCACCCCACTATTTTTTTGACATTGTTTCTGTAAATGCAGACTCTGACTAATACATAGCTTATAGATAAGCACCATGTTTGTATAAGAATCCTGGGAACTAACATCAAAAGAACAGACCCCGACCTTCAGGCATCCCAGTTCGGGGAGATTTGCTGACCTTCGAGCATGGAGCCAGGACGATGTGGAGGCAGGATGATGTGAATCCATGATGATTAAACCAGGATGCTGCACACCGGACCATCACTTGCCTTGTCGGAATGCTCTGCACGTAGAGAACTTGGCAACCCCTCCCTTGATCTCTTTGTTCTGTTCCGCTCTCCCTCCTTATAAAAACCTCTGCCTCCACTGAGAGGGGCAGATGGGCTTTGAGATGTGAGTCCCCTAACTTCCCAGGTGGCTGGCACCTGAAAATAAACCACTCTCCTTTACATCAGCACCTGCCCCTTGAGTATTGACTTCTGTGCGGCAGACAACCAGACCTGCTTTTGGTTACAATGCCTAAGGAAAAACTGCAAAGATCAAATGCGATAACCTGTGAAACATGCTTTGGAAACGCACCATGTTACAAATGAATGTCGCCATTGCTGGTGATAACCAAGATGACCCAAATGTCCTCTTGCCCCTAACTGCATTTCACAGTTGAATGTCTCATTCTGTCTTTATTACTTCCAAGTTCCTTTTGACTCTTTAATTTGATTTCTCTGACACGTACACAACTATTGAACCATTATTTATACCTCTGAACACAATTCCTGTCTCCCTAGTGTACTTAATCCAGGGATGTGGACGCACCCAACATGGGGTAAACATTCCCATTTCCAAAGTGAACCTTAAGAATGTGATAGGCAGCAAAAGGAAGGTTTGCCCAAAGTGATGTGTGTGATACATGGTGAAAACAGGAGGCTCGGGGTATTTGCTCCTCTTCCCAATGTATCTTCAATTTTGGGGTTTTGACTGGTCAGAAAACATTCATAGGCCTGGGGATTAGCTTGCAGACATCTTTGGTGAAGGGGGGTGGGTACCATTTGTGTGCCTCTAATATCATCTTACTACATGCCATCATAGTATAGGTAGGAATTCTTTGGCAAAGTTTTAGTTTCAAATACACACACACATACACACACACTGCTCTAAAGCAAGAAAGAAAACCCATGGTGAGATTAGGAGAATAAATAAATAAATATAAGCCTGCAAATCTGGAATGAGACTGCAAGGGGGCGTGATGAGAAGTAAAGCCAGCAACGAAGCAGAAGGCAGATTGTGCAGGTGAACAGGCCACCGTAAGAAACTTCGGCTTAATTCTAAGTACTATTGGAAGCCACTAAAGGGTGTAAATCATTGACTTACATTTTAAAAGAAGGGTAATTTTGGATACCTTCCACCACTACTTTCTACTGTTCATTTGAGTTCATAGATTGGACTCCAGACTTCACCAGTCTGAGCCAATAACCAAATGCTGAGGGCATTGGAATGTATGCAATATTGGGTTGGCCAAAAGTCCGTATGGTTTTTTCCATTAAAAATATTTTCCATTTTTATCAATAACTTTATTGATTTGGATATTTTGAGTATGTCAGCTCTCTCCCATGAGGTATAATGTTAATTGTTCTCAATTAATGTCTCGATTTGATTGCTATCAACTTCAACTGGTCTACCCGACTCTGGAGCATCGACCAGCGAGAAATCTCCAGCATGAAACTTCACAAACTGTTTTTGACATGTTCAACCTGTCATAGCACCTCCCTTCTCCATACATGCACAAATCTGTTTTGTGTGTTTCAGTTGTATTTTTACCTTTCTTGAAGCACTAAAGCATAAGATGCCAAAAATGTTGCATATTTTCTTCCATCTTCAATATTAAAATGGCTACACAAAAATTCACAAATTTTGATGTTTTTTTAAATGCATGCTGATATGACAGCTGCCACCACACAATCTAACAAAATTGTTTCGAATGAAGTTGAAGACAGCTAAGCACTATTAGAGCCATCTTATGGAGAAAACCCAAACAAACATTTTGGCCAACCCATTACCCTGCAAGGGGGCATGGTGAGAAGTGAAGCAGGCACAGAAGCGGAAGCCAGACTGGGCAGGCGAGCAGGCCGTGGTAAGAAACTTGGAAGTCACTAAAGGTGGAAAACACTCTGATTTACATTTTTTAAAGAAGCGTAATTTTGGATACCTTCCTCTACTACTTTCTACTGTTCATGCAAGTTCACAGACTGGACCCCGGACTTCACCAGTTTGATCCAATAACCAAATGCTGAGAGCATTAGGACGTCTACAATAGAATAAAACTAGTAAACCACTGATTTGAATTCTTGGTGACACCAATGAGACTAGCTCACGTGGTAAAAAACCAAACTCTCATAGAAAATCAAACAACAAATACTTTCAAACACGTGAGAATGTTATTTGCATTACTGTAAATTGGCACAATCTCTTATCAAGAGCCATATTGTTTTCCTATCAAAATATAAATTTTGCATAACCTTATATCCAGAAATCTCACTATAATGACATCCTTTAGAAATACTCACATATATGCCAAGAGCAGGTATAGCAAGATGTTTGTGGTATCATTTATAATTAGGAAACACTGGATATAGTTTAAATAGGCATCAATGAGAGAATAAACTATTCTGCATAGATAAGGAATGGAAGCTTTTTACTACAAAATACTTAAACAGCTGTTTCAAAAGAATGTTCTAGACACTTTGTGTACTAATATAAAAGAAAGTCTTAATATATTGATGAGTAAAAAAAAGTGGCAGAATAATATGGGTCGAATAACCTAATTTTTACAAACTGGGGAAGTAGATGCAGATAGCATATCTGAATATTCATAGAAAAAACTCCAGAAGAAACACACATACACTTCCTATCGGTAACCCTTGTTAGAGGTGGAACAGAGTGAGAGAAGGCAATGGAGGGTGTCCTTTGGAGCAGTCCCTGAGCATATAACTTCATACCAGGACTACTTCTGAGTGATTTATGCGCGTTTCCACTAACTGCATAACCCCACAAGGTAGGTGATATATTATCCCCATTTGACAAATGATTACACTGCGGCCTCCTGAGCCAGGTGAGGTCATCTGCCCAGGTGGCCCAGAAAGGGGAGGTGCTGGGCTGACAGCCCTGAGCTTTCCTCCAACACTGGCCAGTGCTTTCCAGAGCGCCTCCCAGCCCCCTGAAAACAGAGCAGCCTGTCCTCACCGCACTGGCACTGCCTACGGTCAGCCGGATGACGGTGCTCGAGACATCCTTACAGAGTTTTCACAAATGTCCCGGAGTTGGCTGAACTCTGTCAGCCCTATGAAAAAGAAAAAGGGAATTCCTAAGCAATTGATAATATTTGTCCTCACAAACACCCCTGCCCCCGGTCATACAAAGACAGATGTGTGCTTTACCCCTAAAATAAAGGATTGATGAGGTGGGAGCAGGATTATGTCAGGATCTTTCTCTGATAAGACCTCTCCTACCTGCTTACTCTCCCTGGGAAGCCTATTCTGGACCCTTCCTCAACCCCATGGCAGTGAGGGGAAGAAGAAATGCATAAAACTACTCCGTGTGATGCTGTGATGATGGATACACTTGTCAAAAACACAGGACACACAACACAGGGAAGGAAACCCAATGTAAACTATGGTTGACAAGGATGTGTTCGTGTTAGCCCATCTGCTATAACCAGGTGACCTCACTGACACCCATGTCGGCAGCGGGGACGCCATGAGGTTGGAGACAGGCATTGTGGGAAGTCTGTGTTTTCCACTCAGTTTTGTTGGAACCTAAAACCGTTCTAAAAAAGTCTATTATTTTTTTAAGTTCTACAATAGATGTTGGCACAAAGAACGACCACCATTTAATGCTTTATGACTTTATGAACAGCCTTGCTCTTTCTGAAATGTAAAACAAGTAGACTTCATTAGAATAAAGTAGAATAAGGCCTGCATATCCACTGAGACACAGGAGAATTCTATCCACATATTGGCCAAGAGTAGAGCCAGGAGCAAAGAGAAATGTACTCTAGTGTGGGAGGAAAAATCAGTGTTCAAAAATTTTTTAAAAATGGAAAAAAATTCTGTATACCTTTTCTAAAATAAAGGAGACGGGATTTAACTTATTCCTATCATCACATTTTTCCTCATCCTTGGCCCACACTTGGCCCTAACACGGAATCATAAAATGTGCCAGCGCACACAAAAAAATTGGTGTACACTCCCTCCTTGCCACAATAAAAGCACTCCCTAAAATTCAGTCCTTATTATTCCCCTTACTAACTTTTTTACATTTACTCTGGCCAAGGCATCAGCACTAATTAGTATTAATGAATTATAATTAGCTAGAGCACCTAGCAACTTCTATAACCATCTCAAAGAATAAAGTTGCACTTAGAATCTTGTCATGGATGCCTCCGGCTGCAGTTGGGTGCTCCACACACAGAAACGTAGATCCAGGGTCCTGGAGTAGTAAAGGGACTTGCTCGAGGTCCTCTGTCATATTCATAGCAGAGCCTCTTGTGGCAGAGTCAAGAGGGCCACCATGCCACACCTAAGTGCCCCATGGTGCCCTGGATTTACAGTGACTTACGGAAGGCAGTGAACAGCCCTATGGACTAGGCATTTCCAGTAACCCCATTTTTCACATAAGTCACAGTGGTTTAAACAAGCTGCTAACTTAATAATCTGCTCAAGGTCACACAGCGGGTCAACGGCTAGAGACATGATTTGAGGCAGGCCTGTGTGGCCTGACCTTGGTCTGAAGGGAGAAGTGGAGTCACAAAAGGGCAGCCAGAGGGCAGTTCGAGCAGGGATTGGCACAGTGCTCAGCCATCGGGAGGGTGGGAGTAATTATGGGTGGTGAACATCCGCCCCAGGCTTGTCACTGTTGCTCGGGATAAGGCTGTGAGTTGCCTGCCTCCCTTTCTGCCTCTTCCTGCTCCCCACTACCTCAAAGAGAGTGCTGCAAACACACGAGCTATTCACCTAACGCTGCGTGCCAGATGTGGATGCAGAAGATAAGGTATTCTTCACAGGTGAGGAGGAGGGCGAGGTGGCCAAAGGGCTGGGAGTGGTCAGATGACCTCTTAGCGGAGCCACTACAGCCTGGGGCTTTGGAGACCAGCAATCCTGTTCCAGGCCAGAAGTTGTCATTTATTAGCTATGTGAGCATGGACAAATTACCTCCTTTCTCTAAACCTGTTTCCTCAACTGTAAAATGAAAATATTAGCATCTGTCCAGAAGGCTGTGTGATGATTAAAATAGGGCAGTGTGGACAAGGTCACCTCATCATTATTAATATTATTACTGCCATATCCCTTCTTACCTGCCTCCCTCGGCTCTCCAGCATCGAGTACCTGCAAAGTTCTCAGGAAAGATTTGAATTAATGAGTAGACATAATACAAAATCGTTAAATCTACTCATTCTAAATAGTTCATCTACTAAAGATCAAAGCTCAAAAAACATTTGAAACACTACAGCAGTGGCTAAACAACTAAAGTGTTAACTAGAGTTATCTCTTTCTTGTATTTAGCTAAGAAATTCTCCAAGACTAAAGGGAAGACTACCTCTCTCTCCCAGACCCTTTACTTATTTTGAACAAGGCTTCTGAACACATGCAATAGCCCAAATTTTCTCCCGTCATCGTAGGTATTGATCTGGGCTTTATGGCCATTGCTTCGTTTTGGGCTCGCCATGTCCATACGAAGAAGATATAATTGTTATAGTCCAATTGTGTTATATTGATTAATGATATTATTTTACAAATCCAACTGAAGTGGAGAGTTAAGTGTCAGTGAACTGACCGGTGACAC
This sequence comes from Macrotus californicus, assembly GCA_007922815.1. Classification (NCBI taxonomy): domain Eukaryota; kingdom Metazoa; phylum Chordata; class Mammalia; order Chiroptera; family Phyllostomidae; genus Macrotus; species Macrotus californicus. The sequence goes on from VMDR010004161.1 coordinate 28,524, forward strand.
GAGCCACATTGTACAGAGGAGGAAACATGTTTTTTCAAGCAAGTATGTAACGTCTCTCAAGGTTAAATGTAGGCAGAGCCCAGAGTAGAGAAATCCAGGCAGTTTGACCTTCCAGCCTAGGTCAGTATCTGACCCTGTGTGCCTAGGTCAGACACCCCACCTCCAGTTTGACCTAATGACTGATGATCCTCAGAGTTATGAAGTTGAAGAGAATGCACTGAACATCAAGATAATCAGACCTTGGAAGTTGATGTGTTGCACAGGTTTCCCGAAGAAAGTACCTGAGCGCTCACCTTTGGAGTCATTATGGCCACACTCGACAAGGCACAAGAGACTCTTACAGCAGTGGCTTGTGTTGGCCACATGAACAAAAACTCTTTCTCATATTCCACAGCTGTGGCAGATGGGCTGCAAAACCTCTGGCTCCGTCTGACCTCTGCCCCCAGCCAGCCTGGCCTGGGCCACTTCACCTCTCACTTCTGTCAGGCAAAGGCTCAGATTCACCCTCCACTTCATAACCTGCCTGGCAACTTAAGTCACCAGTAGCATTAGCAGTACAGCCTCTAGTTCCGGGAGAGGGCAGGACAGGCACTCATTTGCTCTCCTTGTTCAATCCATCCTAAAAACCACTGCCCTTGTCAAACTATAGTCCTGACATCACCTTGAGATAATGAGGGCTTTCTAGTCTACCATACCCTGTCCCCAAATTCATTCACTTACTTCATCTTTGAGTGAGGGTCTCTTTGCCCGGTCCTGTGTCAAGCTCCTGAGATACATGAATGAGTTAGCATGGGATGGAAGGGAACCCCAAGGAGACATACTACTGGAGCATGAAGCCAAGGCATTTGGAGAGCACTCAATGTTCATTCATTTGCTCCCCAGGCTTCCTCCCTAAATAAATGTCATCATGCCTACTCTGAGGCTCCTGGCTTTCTCCTCTACCTATTCCAAAGTTCAGCATAAACACTTCCTCAGAGAAGCCTTCCCTGATTCTCTGATGAACATTGATCCTGCCACATACACCCTGTACATATCCTTCACTGCACGTATCACCACTGTAATTATTAATAAATACCTTCTTGTGAACTTCTTTTTGGTAAGTAGTGGTCTGCCTCACCTCCTAGAATATGAGTAATGTGATAAAAACTATGGATCTGGTTTATCTTTGTTTTGGGAGCCTCCCATTAAGTACCTCGTGAATATCAGTTAGATTAGTTATATCCCATTCTCCTTCATCATTTGCACTTCCAGGTTTTTGATCCAATTTCTCCAACAGGAGTACTTCAGTTAAACTTACACATATCTACTTTATTTGAATACCTATCGACCATCGGCATTTACAGGGCCACCTTTTATTATAATCTGTACTCTCTTTAGGATTGCAGTTGATTTCCCCTTACAAACAAGCTCAGGGGCAGGGACTACCTCCAGTGGTTCCTGTTTAATTTCTGCATGTTCTAATACCTCGGCTAGGGCCCAACATCCTTTAACCCTTCATCAATACCTAGTACCCTGTTGTGATTGCAAATGGACACTAACCATTCTTGCATCTACTCTGCAGATAAAATTGCTGTGTTTGTTCAATCAGCAGCTTTCCCAGTAAATTCAGTAAGAATAAAAGCCCTTCTGCATATACTCTGAGCCTGTTCATTTTCAGCTCCTTTTAAATGCTTTCCAACATGTCATTTTCCTGCATTAAGCAAACTCAGTCCATTTAGGAGAAATGGGAACACCAGCCTCCACCAAAATCACCCAGGAATAAAATACACATTTCGGGCTAGGCTTCCCTCCCCCTACTTTCTTGGCAATGAGAATCATGACGAATTAAGGACTCCTACGCTAGGGAGAAAGGGTCCCACTGCTGCTTGAGCTCCTTACAACCTTCAGCAATCAACTCTCTTCCTATTTAAAATTCTCACAGGAGTCTGTTGATAAAACTCGGGCTTTTGAACCTCACAGGATTGTGGTAGCGTTTTCAGGTTCTGGCACAAGGAGAGCAGGTGGCCTTCCCCACACCAGTCCCAGATGCCACATCTGCTCCTTTACCACCCATGGGCACCTGCATTCCTTACCATGCCAACAGTGGCACATGCTCACACCTACCCCTTTTCTGGAATTACATGACTTGTTGAGCCCATTCTCTTTGTCTGGGACTCTACAACTACTAAGATGTAGCTTGGCTTACTGATCTTAATCCCACAGCTCTCCCGTGTAGATTCCAAAATGTGCATGTGCTTTCCAGCCATGTTTGCATTAATCCCGAAAATCAATGTATATTGAAGATGTATATTCATGAGACATTTTCTCATGAACACTGATAGCCTAGAAACAATGGGTGATTAATTCTCACACAGTAAATGCAGGGAGCATTTTCAGTCACTCAATGATTCGTCAAAATGTTGACTAAGCAACTGAGAAGACGATACACACTAATATTCTCAGAAAAACTGCAGTTAGCCTGCATGGCTTGGCTATGGACCAAAAATGTCAGAAAAAAAAAAAAAGGTATACAAGTGGAAAAAATATATAAATTCAGTTAACTCCAATAGATGGTTTATTGGAGACCCTCACAGCATTTTTCAAAAGAACTTGACAGATTTTATTTTAATAAGACATAGTGAAGAGGAAATGGTTTAAAAGATGTGATCAATCTTTTATTTAACTAAGCACTGCCCTTCATTTTGAAGGAAATGATACAGTTTCAAATTGGAACCTCCTTCTCAAGAAGTTGTATGAGAACATATTGATTTAACATACAATCTTCAACAAAAATAAAGCTCACACAGTTCACTGGGAAATAAAGTACATGTAGAATTTGTCGTGTTAGTGCCATTCTCCATGGGTTACCGTGTTAGAGTCGGGGACAAAACACCATCATGAAAAGTTAAATAATGCAGTCAAGTTTACAGTCACCCTGATTTAAAAAACTCATAAATAAAATATAACTTTCCAAACAAACCCATTCAATAACCATGATCACACTGAATTTTACTCCAACCTATGAAAAAATGGCTAGACAATCACAGAACATTGAAAGTCTTCAACACAGTGGATTCCATTTTGTTAAGAAAAAAATAGAAAACGAGTAGTCCTTAAATTTTCTTCACTCTCCATAGCATATGTCATATAAAATTAAAGTTTTGCTTCCAAAAATATGTTTCCATGTGGCTGTGTTGTCTAGTGGGGCTAACAGGGTCAGAAGCACCAAAGACATGAGACGTTTAACCACCGAAGGGTCATTTTTCATAAAAACTAAAAATTTCCTTGCAGGTCTGGAATACAGCCTTCTGCTAGGCATTTTAGTGCTATTAAAGTCATTTTTAAATTAAATGTCGAATAGGAACTACAAAAAGTTGAGTTCTTTCCGTACAAAAGCTGCGTAGCTGAAGTGGTGGGCTCCTCTGAAGTACATAAGCAGCCTCAATAAAACGGCTGCTCGAGTAAGAAAATAGTGTTTGTCTGAGTACACTTAGCACACGTCCCAGCCGGGTGTCCTGCTCATCCCTGCCAGCGCTGCTGAAGAACATTCGAGTCCGTGTGTCTTTCCTTCAAAGAGCATCTGTTATTCAAAGTACAAAAACAGTTCTAAGGTCCTAAGCCTAAGGAGAAACAAAAATTATCAAATATATGTATTTTTAAAGTGCCAGATGTGGCCATTGCCTGGGATTAAAAATTCACTTATCCACAACACTGCCATCTTGAGGACAGAGCCAAGAGCTGGTTCGATTCTCTTTTGTTGGCACCTGCACTGGTTGGCTCGATAGCCCTACAAAAACTTCGATGGAATCACTGCTCCTAAGTATTACATATTTCACATCTCTGGTGCCTTGCGCAAAACGCTTGCTTTACACAGGAAAGCAGCCCCTGGAGTAGAGCTATGCTGTCTTCTGGCTCATTTCCACGCCCTGCTATCAAAAACCTCTTCTCTAGAGGCAGAATGCAATGGTTGGTGTAGATCTTACAGGAGTTCGTCTTCAGGTTGAGACTTCTCATAAAAAGCAGTTCATTTGCAACAGATACTCACTGCTCTACCTCAGTGTGACCAATGACATCGCTTTCTACTTGGGGGCAAAGGAGGGAGACAGAGATGGGGGACTGGAAAGGACACCTGACCAGCTAGCTCAGAACTGCTGGACAATGCTGTTCTTCCTTCCTGCTGTCTGCATATGAGTCATCACTTTTAAACTTCACTACTGTGTTGAGCATAAAAGAAAATCCAAATCTCTTAGGTAGAGTAGGCTCTCATCAATGTCTTTACCTAGGTTTCTCTGGCTCCTCTTTTCCATGAGCAAGAGAAACATAAACAAAAAACAGTGAGATTTACTAAGCACGGAAACTAGACTGATATGTCTCCAAGTCACGGACCGGAGCTGAATGTGGTTCATCTTTAACAAAGTGATAAGACCTGCTTGGTGACCCGTCACCAAAAACCAGGGAACACAGTTAATGCCCTTACAATTAAATGATGTCATTTGGAGGTGCTATGAAGACAAAAATTATGACCTCGACTGCCAAGTTTAGAAAAAGCATATGAGGAAATCCTCCAAATCTTGTTGCCTTGGTTTAGAGATATCCAGGCAGAAGGCCCAAGGATGACCACGCTACAGGACACTGAAGTGTGATTCTACTCCAACTGTAAGAATTAGGTCACAAAAATGACGCGTTCAGTGCAATCTCTAATGACTCTCTTACTTAACCTCTGAGACAGAATTAGCAATGCCAGTGTGCAGCAGAGACATATTTGGAAGTACAGGGCACACATCCTTAAAGAGCTCACATGACTACAAGGAACAGCTTGTAAAAAAAATTTTTAAGCCTCATCGTAGAGCAAACTAACTCAGCAGCAGATCCAAATAGTATTGGCCAGTCTGCTGTCAACAGATTCCACAATCACTAACCTGTGCTTTAGGACTGTCACCAGATTTGGCACCGACTACCCCAGGTGGCATTTGGGATTGCTGTCAGGTCTCTTGAGAAAGCATTCTGAAGGTGTGTTCTCTAAGCCACCAGGAGACTGTTGCAATATAATAAGACTTTGCATCTTAAATTAAGTGTGCATCAAGGTGGCTACCAAAGTAAATACCTTATTATTAAAATATGCCTTAGGCCTGAGATTTTACCAGCAGCAGATCAAAAGTGAGGGATGGACTGGTAGGGAAAATTAAAATTCACAGGACCACCACCAAAGCCTTCCATTTTACAAAGGTTACCTGCACCGTTCAGGAATGAGGTTCAGTGGGAAGGGGGAGCGATTGACTAATTCCTACCAGGGCAAACCTGTTCGGCTGCTTCTGCTGTGGATACTTTACAAGGTGGCACCAGCCAATCCCATGTGTGACCTGGGGATGAACACAGCCCAGCAGGTTTAATTAGATCAGCGACACAGAAGGTTATTCCTACCTTTGATAACAAATAACACAGCTGTAAGTGCCTACAATAGCAGGCGAGGAACAAAGGCAGCCAAACAGAACCATAATTGAATCCTTCCCCTGGTTGGCCCATGACAATGATTTACTTGTAACCTAGGAAGTGGCTGGTGGAGCAGGAGGCTCAGCCAGCCCCAGAAGATGAATTACCTGGGGATGGGGAAGAGGGAGGTAGTGATGTCTTTGTTTTGTGGCCCAAGTTTACTGACTCTTTGTTCCACTTCACAGGCGACTGATCGGTTTTGGTCTGCTGCTCCCAGACCTGGTCCTGGTTTCTCCAAGCCTGCATCCCAGGAATCCCATAAAACTAATCCCTCCAGCCTCCTGGATCCCACACACAGCTCCACAGGGGCAGCTGATATGCATCTGGGCTGGCCACAGTCCCACTCTGGCCTTAGCATAGGGCATCCTCCAAGCCCAGGGTAGGAGGGTAGCAGGTAGAAGGCAATGGCAGGCGTTGGTACTCTGAACTTTTCTCCATCCCTGCGTCATAAGGAGGGTAGATTTTGGACCCAGGTCCAGCAGGGACTTAGTGTCAGGCATGCCCACAGTTTGCCCCATCTCAGAAAGAAGACAGACTGAGAAGGTGGGCAGGCAATGCCCCCAACCAAAGTGTTCCTATATGCTCCCTCTTCCTCCTCTGTCCCAGATAACAAGCTCACGCCACAGCTGGCTGCACATCTCTCCAACTCTCCGTTTTCCAAATGGCCCAGGAGCCCAGATGGGTCCCAGAAGGTGGTGGAGGAGTAGAGGCAGGGAGCAGCGGCGCTGGCAACAGCTCCTGGTCATAACTCTGCACTCAGCTCTCCCATCAGTGCACCGCAGCCGCCCGGTCCTCCTCCCAGCCCGGCGCAGGAGGGCGCTCCGAAGGCGGCTTAGTCCGCAAGGCGTCGCTGTCGCCCTCTTCGGGCTCGGCGGGGTGCAGGTGCATGGCAAGCTCCTGCAGCACAGCAGCGCGCCCTATCTGGTCGTTGCGCCGCTTCTCCATAATCAGGTCCTCCAGGCTCTGGAACTCAAGCGTGTGGCTGCGCTGCGCAGAGAGCTGGATCTGCAGCCGGTAGGGCTGCTTGCCAATGCGCAGCTCGCCGCCGATCTTGAACTCGCGCTTGCCATAGCGGCACCAGGCAGCGAAGCTCTCTGAGTTGCGCCAGCTCAGCTCGCGCTCCTTGGCGCCCACGTGCGCCAGCGCGTTGCGCACCACCGCGCTGGGGCTGAGCGGCTTGTAGCGGTACAGATCGTTCACCACACGGCCGCGCCGGCCCTGGCTCGCGTCCGTCAGGAAGCTGTTGCTCACCTCCAGCCGGTGCAAGTGCACCACCTGGAAGTTGCCCACGTACACAGCCCAGTGCGGGTACTGCGCCTGCGACACGAACTCCACCAGGTCGCCAGGCTTGCACTTGTTGAGCAGGTTCTCTGGCGTGTAGGTGCTCAGAGCCGCGGAGCCTGGCGCAAAGCTTTTCTGGTAGATGCATTCGTCCCGGTAGAACACGGAGCACTCCACTTCGTGCAGCCGAGGGTCGTAGGGCTGTGGCGGGGGCAGGGTCGGCCCGTCCCCGCCTTTGGGCAAACCACCGCCATCTGGCCCCTGGGGTGGTGGCTGCGGCTCCACGTCCTCGTCGTCATTGGAAAAGATGTAGGAGACCCCAATGCGAGGGCCGTCATCCCGGTCCATGCCAGTTGGGTCGGCTGTGGGAACTTCCTTATAATTTAGGTGGGTCAGTTTCTCCACCTGGTTGCCCATCACGCTGCGAACATACGTTCACACTGCCGATAGGGGAGAAAGCGAAACCACCACTAGGGTCATTGGCACTTGTCCCCGGACCGGGGCTGAGACCACCTGTTGGAAGAGGAAGGCAAGGAAGCCATATAGGAGCCCCTCCGAGTAAAGGACCATTTTGTTAAGAGGCTTAAGAAAGGTTTGGGTGGAGCACCTGGAGCCATTCTACAAGGAGTGTCACGTAGCGATCCTTCCCTCATTTCTTTACGTCTAGGGTCAGTGTCACAGGAGGCCAGGCGATTCTAGGTCCACCCCTCACCCCCGCCCTCACCTCGTTCGGGCAAAAGTCCATTGCGTTAGCAGCTTCTAGGGCTTCCGCCAGCGCCCCACCTGCCAAGCCCAGGCAGGAGGGGTAAGAAAGAGAAACTTTACTCCAGTCCCTCCTTTCCTGACATCCCCTCCACCCTAGGGCCCTAACTTAACCCCTGAGATGATCCCCAACCCCCAAGCCTCCTTCCCCAGGAAACCCGCGAGGACTGCGTAGCACAGTCCGAGCAGGTGAGCCACCTTACCTGGCACACCTGCGGCGCTTTCTCCTTCCGTCTCCCCCGCCTTTCCCCCGCGCGCGTGCCCTCTAGCTCCGGTTACCTGCGCAAACTCACCCGCGGAGAGGTGGAGGCCCTGGGGAACGCGGAGGAGGTCCCCGCCGCACGCTGAGACTTCTAGGACGAGTTTGCAGGTGTGGGCTCCACGGTCCTTCCTCTTCTGGCGCGGGAGGCAGCGAGGCTGGACGGAGGGGAGCGATGCATGTCTTGCCCCACTCGGCTACACAGCCTCAAGATTTGAAAGTGGGAGTCAATGTCTGTTCACCCTGCACCTCCTCCCTTCTGCTGGTATTGCTGCGCCCCCTCAACCCGCTCTCCGGGGAGGTGGGGCGCGAGAAGGAGGGGAAGGAAGCAGTCTGGCTGCCTGGCGGCGCCAGCTCCCGCTCGGTCCCGGCGAGCAACAAGCGCTGGAGAGGGAGGAACCGGATTGTAGATCCGGCTCCGGGCTCCCGGGGCGGGAGCGCAGCCCCTAGCATTTAAAGAGACAGGCGCTTGCTCCCGGAACCCGGGTCTTTCCCACGCGGTGCAGAGCCTCCGGGATACCCGCCCCGCCCGGCCCACGGGAGCCGCGGAGCTCCGCCCAGGCCACACCCCCACGTCACAGCAGGTTTAAATCTAGCTGGAAAATTATCTACGCGCGGGCAGGACTGGCGCTCCGAGCACGGGTTTCTGCGCTGGCCCCTGGGAACTCGCTTGTCTTCTTAGAGCCCGGGCCTGCTGTGGGGACCTCGCTGCTTGCTCAGTTCTCATTTTTTTCTGAGCTGTGGGCTTTAAAAACAAGTTGGAAGGCGAAAGCCACCTGCCGGTGTACAGATGAGAGAGGGAGTAAGAGTTCGCTGTTTTCTTTCCCCTTTGCCTCTTTGCCAGAGTACCTGGAGAGGGAGGGACAGTCATTAGGAAGCAAACGCATGTCTTTTCCTTCCTGGAACATATTTCTTGCCAATGTTCACAGCAAAGATTTTTTTTTTTTAGTGGAACAGCTGGAGAAGTGTGCCAGTTTAGAGGTGTTTCCAGGATGCATGCTGTGAAACTTTCCAGTAGGGGGAAAAAAAAATCACAGAAAGGACAGAAAACAAAACAGAAGGAAGACTTAGTTACTGGCTTACCCCCAATACCACCTCTGTGTTCACTAGACGTCCCCTGAAGTTAGCAAAAAGTTGATTTCACAGCCTCCATTGCTTTGAGTGACTAGTTGGTCTGGTAGTGACAGAAAGTATGCAGCTCTGTTTTTCTTGGCGGCGAGGGACGTAGGACCTGCCAAATGTCCTTAAATTAAGAACACATTAGCAGAGGCCCCTGGTGAATATATTTGCTTCCTGCTGGTTTACGGAAGGAGGTGACAGTGACATACAGAAGGAAGGAGGTGACAGAGATGTACAGAAGTAGAGGAGGGTTGCCTACTAACCTCCACAAGAGGACTCTCCCTCCCTTCCCCCTCCATGCCGTTGTGTGTTTTGTACCTAAGAAACAGGCAGCCGAAGTGTTCTGTCTTTATTTTTTGAAAAAATCATAGATCTGAGTGGTGGTGGAGGGTGGACAATAGGCAGGCTTAGGTATTCACTGGAGCAGCCTCACTAATTCCTGCTGCTATTTAGAATGCAACTCAAGACCTCCTCTACCCTGTTTTCCATCACTGTTTCTTTTGACTAAGTTTTTCCAGGTAACACTATTATTTATTCAGTGTATATACCAACCAGTGGAAACAGAAATATACTAACACCACCCCGATCCTTTTCAGTTTGGACAGAGTGGGAGGGGGAAATCAATCTACTGATGTACTTTTGAGCCCGACCGATCGATATTAGCCGGGCTGTAATGGAAGTTCGTCCTTCAGCAAGTCTGAGATCACAGTGTAAGTTAGACCAAAAAGAGACTTCCATGCAGATTGAATTTACTTACGTATTGTCTGTCCAGCTTTAAGCAAGTGCCACCAGATGAATCCCCACCTCCCACCTTTTGATAACAGCGCTCCGGGGGCTGCTGTTACCCACATGGTGTCTGTCACTACCACATAGGCTCCTGTCTACCCATTCTACAGGGAAGGCTTAGGCTGAGGAAGGCAACGGGGAGTCGTCCCATGTCTGTTAGACTGGGAAACCTTTGCTACAGTCAGCTGTGGAAGGCCCCTGGGTAGGTTGGCTGGTGATGCCAGAATCCCTAGGACACAGTAGTGTGACAGTTCACAGCCAGCACTCTGGGGCAAAGATCTAAGAAGGAAGAACACCGAAAAATAAGATAAGCAAAGCCACTTTAAAATAGAGCTGCCATCCCAGAGGAAATGCCTTGCCTTCTCACCCCTGAAACCTTTGGATGTTAAAACAAAGCAAAATAACCTTTGGACTGTGCCTCATGCAGCACTATATTCCAAACAACTGTTTGTTATAACTACATAGGCTGTGGTTAAAGACACTCTTGTTAGAATTAGAATCACTATGTTAGCTCACCTGCACATATAGTAATTCCTTCCTTTTCTTCAAGTAATTGCAGTTAGAAAGGTGGAGAAGCTTTGAAGTTTTAAGATTGGCACTCTGGCTGCTCTAAGGGAAATGAATGAGAGAGGAGACAGGTCTCAGAGGGGGCCAGGAACCTAGCTGGCAAAGGACAAAGCCTCTGAAGGCACCTTTCCCAAGAGCAGCCACTCAGACAAAGGATGTTAGTTGGATCTGAATTCTCAGTCATATTGTCCCCCTATCAGTGACCCAAGTGTCACATCCCACATACCTCCTCAGAGAAGGCACTCAATAAAAATAAGGGTTGAATGCCAGTTAGTGACTCACAGTATTCCTGTCCAGGGCAGTGGGGAATAATTAAGAAGTGGCATTTCTACCTGACCGGACATGGGCACTAAATCTGCCGGTGTGGCAAAGATCTTGGTTTAGATAGCTAGCTCCAAGAATGTACAAAATAGGAGCACAAGGGCAGAATTATGTGATTAGGAATCTGGAACTCTGCCTATTCCCCAGGTGCATGGCAGCAGCAGTAGCTGGGTGAGTTGGCTGGGAAATAGGTCCCTCCACACCTCCCTCATCAGGGAACTCCCAGACTTCCCTCCTTCTGTTACCCACTGCTGGGCTTTTGTTGTGACCTTAGGAGGTGAGAGGTAACAGAACGGAAACTGATGCCCCAGACTGAGGTCCTGTTTGCCAGGTGCATGACCTTAGAGCTGTCTCTTCTCCATCCAGGCCTCCTTTCCATGTCTCTAAAATGAGACAGTGTATATGGAAGCACCTTATAAATCCTAAAGGCAGTGTAGATGCCCCACGTTATTTAGACACCACAATAGAGCCAGATGATGATTTCAATATGGGAGCAAAAGGATAACCGTGTGATGTGGGCAGCCCCTAACTAGATCCTACCAATCCTGTTTTTTACATTCCTAGCTAAGAAGACAAAAGCTCAGAGATACGAATCTTGCTGGATTCAAATCCCTATCTGCCTGGCACCAAGGCTACTTCTCATGCTGTGTCATGCTGCCCAGGAGCACCAGCCTGTGGGTTTATCCAGATGCTGGTCAGGGGGCTGGTATGTCTTCTGGATGGAGAGCAACCCTTTTGTCCTGGTTTGCCTGGGACCATCCCAGTCTCAGCACTAAAAGCTCCACATCTTAGGCAAACCGGGACAGCTAGCTGCCCTGCCTGGTGCCTCCCTATCCCGGTCACTGGGTCATTCATTGCCTTTCCTAAACCAAAAGCTGCATAAACATGGAGCTGGGGACATTGTCAGGGTGGGACAGGACAGGGAGAGGGGAACAGGAGAGTCAGGTGTTTTTGTCCAGATCTTGCTGTCACAAGGGATCCCCACTTCCAGGTGAAGTTACACACACAGCAGCCACCGCACAAACAGAGCCGGACATAAAAGGGACAATCAATTTTGGAAGCTGCTTTGACAATTAAAAAAAGTGTTTTTTTTAATTGTACTCTTTCCAGGAGGTGAGCTCAGAGCCTGTCTCCTTCTGAGGCGTCTGGCCTGCAGCTCCTCTCTCCCAGCCAGCATGTCTTGGGCTTCAAAACCTGCATGAAGAGTCTTGTACTTGAGCTGATTCTTCCTAGAACTTCTGATTAAGGAAGGGAGCCCAGAGGCTGCTGAATGGCATCATTTCCCTTGGCATCTGTATTTTATTTTTCTTTTTCCCTCAGATCACCAGAGCAAGCTCTCGCAGGAAGGCTGAGCTGGGTGGGGGTGACCCGGAGATACCAAGAGAAGGGGTCTGGGACTGTCACCCACCACGGATCATCAGCCCTCCATGCATTAATCCTGTGGCTCCATTGTAAGGCAGATTTTAATCCTTTCCTGGGAGAGGGTTTACCACTGGGAACACACAGAGGCTAGTCCCTCCCGGAGGCTCGCTGTTTTAGGAGGCCCCTGACATCACATTGTTGATGTTGAACCAGAGTTTGATTTGTGCTCGGGAGTCTGAGCGTGTAGCTGGGCTCCTGCAAAGCCTCATGAAAGATGCATTTCACCAAGCGGCTCCAGGGGAGAGACCAGCTTAAATTACAGCTCGACAAATCCAAATATTGGCATATCTGCAAATCCAAATGTAGGGATTTCAATAAAAAATCTAAATTCTAAGAATCTTATTTTGCATGTCTTGGGTAAGAAGGGAGGGTGAGAGATTCAGAGAGCAGACGAGGCTGTCAATAATGAGAGAAGCTTCGGCAGAGCAAACCTGTCTTCCTTTTCTTGCCAGGCGTTCTTCATGCTTTCTCATGAGTGTGGAAGACAGCCTTGTTCAGCACAGGTCTCCCCAAACCACTTCTACAGGCCTGGGCCCACAGCATTCCCCACCAGAGTCTACTCACAACACAGCAGCCCCAGCAATCCTGGGAGCCTGGGAGCCACACCAGATCACTTCTCTGCTCAGACCCTCCATGGCTCGGCACCTCCCTTGGAGAAGGCCAATCTCCATAAAATAACCCCATGAGATAAAAGTCTTCCCCCATTATCTCTGTCAACGTAAGAAACAATCAAACCTGTAGAGAATTTTTGTGAGTTTATTTAAGCCAAACTGATGACAATTTCTGGGAAGCCAAATCTCAACAGCTCCAGAAATGCTCAGGAGAGAAATGGCAGTTTAACATTTTATTTTATACATTACAATCAAAGGAGGAGACATAAGGGGGTTCCATGAAATCCATTGGTGATGGATTAGGGAGGCAGGAGAAAGCAAAGTGGGAGAATCTGGGACTGGATAAAAAGTACAATGGAGAGAAGCATACTTCGTTCACTTTGGTGGGGAAACCACAGTTAACAATGAACATTTATAGCACACAGAGGTGGTGTGTGGGAGAACAAGACAACAGTGAGGGGCTCTGGCAGTCTTTACTCTGGTGGGAGATTATGCCCAGGGGGGTCTGGAAAAAGGAAATTATCTTGACATTCCAAAGGTATGTTATGTTAGATGCAGAAAGACAACAGACAGGCTCAGTAGAGGTGAAGATTGACCTTTATTAGGGAAAGACCAATCTAGGATGGGACTATACACCATGACATGGTTTTAGTTAATCAATTTTAATTTCAGACCATCCTTTTTGGTTACTTTAGATCTCTGAGTGTATAAGGCTGCCAGCCAGGCCTCCCCTGAGCTTGTCAGGGTTAGTATGTGGCCCCTGTTCTCCCACTCCTCTCTGACACCCCCTCACTCGCACCTGCAGGCACACTGGCCCTTGCTGTTCCCCCCGCCCCATGGTGGGCATGCTTCTCTCTCAGGGCCTTACCCTTTGCTGTCCCCTCCGCCCGGAACACTTTTCCCCGGGTTCCTTCCTGGCGTGCTCTTTACGTGTTGACTCAGATGTTATTCTTGGTGAGCCTTTCCTGATAACCCCATATAAAATTCCAAGTGTTCTTCCGTGAATACATCTGTCCCCTTTCCTGCTCTATTTTTCTATCACTTACTGGACTCATCATCTTTAATATTCTACATAATTCATTACTTCATTTTTGTTTATTGTCTCTCTCAAATAGAAGCTCTATGAAGTCAGGGATCCTTGTTTGTTCATGGAGGTAACCCCAGCTCCTACAATGGCACTTGGACACATGCTAGGCTCAGTAAGTCATAGTTAAATGAAAAAATGGAAGAGCTTTTTGTGGGTCATCTGTATTCACCCTCACAATAGCTCTCATGGTGTAGGATTGCTCTCAATTGACAGATGGGAAAATTAATTATAAAGTGCCCTAAATATGTGTGGCATAGAAATACGGCATCTCAGCAAAGAACAATGCTTTTGTAGGTTAAGTGGCAAGACAAAAGAAAAGGACTTTGAGCTTCTAGTGGTGGTCAATTGTGAGAAGGCCAACATACGGGAAAGGAATGGTAGATAAGGTCTAGTTAGTAAGGTTTGCCTTTGTAGACCATTCTCAGGCCACCTTGTCTCTAACGATAAGGTTGTTATCTCCATCTTAGTGCAGGGAGTGGGGAAGGAGACACCTTAACAAGGGGAGTTTATGTTCTGTTTTCAGGTAGATCCGGCGAGGGCAGAGAACTTTTCTAATATCTGCTGCTTCTTAATCGCCTTCCGTTCAAAATAATCCTTGTGCCAAAGTACGTATATTGGGGTAGCCCGTTATACTACTCTTTGCTATAAGCCAGCAAAAAGATGAGGTCTTGTCTCTGAGGAGGTAGAGGATTTATACTGCGCCAGGTACTGTACTATTTGTCACCATTACCTGATTGACCCTCCTCACAAGGTCTCAGGGCAGGTTCTGTTGTTATTCTTATACCCATTTTATAGCTGGGAAAAATGAAGGGTCAAAAGTGACTTGTCCCTATCATGGAGCTGGTAAGACAGCCAGCCAACAGGATACGGGCCTGGGCCGATTTGAGTCTAAACCAACCCCCACCCCCCAGACCTGGCACCTTGCCCACAACTATTCTTTGTCACACAGATATCACAAACCACAGCAAAAAAGTTTCTTGGTAGGCAAAATGAAGCCGTAACTGTTCTTTTTCCTCCTTCTCTAAGTGAATCACACTTCACTCAGAGCAGCTAGCCTAAGAGTTCCAGCCAGTTTTCTTAGAGTTTAGCACACCCATACTGATTGCAGAAACAGGCTGGTAGAAGATAGCCCTACTGGGCAAAGGAACCTGAACTTTCTATCTCGGATAGCCCAGGGAGAAGGAAGAAGAAACAACCTGGGAGCCCTGACTAATCTGACAAATGAATGCATTACTATGGGAGGGTCTGAGTCGTTAGGTCTTTGGGGACCTGCCAAGTAAGATAAATAAATTGGATCTCAGTGCGCTGCGCTGAGTCACTGCATCCCTGCAGGCCCTTTAATACAACACCAACCTGAGCATGAAGAAGTCTGCCCTTTGGGCAGAAAGATTTCCATTCCCACCAGATCAGTTTCCCTCACCTAGTACAAATTCCTGCCCAAGTTGTAAGCGACTAGATGAACATTCACTTTCGAACATTCGCTAACACTGACCTTAGCCCTTTCCCTCCCGGGTGCTAACACTGACCTCAGCCCTTTCCCTCCCGTGGTCCACAAGCCCCGGGGGCTCCTGCCTCTTGAGTCTTTATGTAAATAACTTGCAGGCAGAATCTAACAGCCTGAACTAGGAACACTTCCCTGAAAGGTCTCCTGTTAACTAGATTTCTGTTTAACTGAAGTTTAAGCAAAACCTGCCTTGTTTCATCCCTTGTTATTGAAAATCTTTCTAAACTCTGTTAGTTCACCCACCTGCCTAAGTTTCTGGAGCAGAATGAACATAATTACATTTTTGCTTGATGATCAGACATCTTGCAGTGCCTTGGGGCACTATTCTGCCTAGCGGTTTAAATTAAAATTTCACTGTAGTTGTAGACTTTTGTAAGAAATTGGGCTCCAACTGTTCCAAGTTGAAGAAGAAATTAATTTAATATACTTTGGTTGAGAGATGCACAGTATCTTGCCTTCCCAGTGCCTAGAAGAGTGTCAGGAACATTTTCTTGAAAATTTTCTCTCTAGTGTTGATGGAGACTATGAATACCTGACAGGGATATTTTGCAGATTTTTTTCCTAATAATAATTGTACTGGTTCTTTATTGATTGATGGATGATTGTTCCAGGTGTTGTGCTATAAGCCCTTTGCATGCTTCTTATAATTTCATTCCCTGTTTTCACACAGTGGTGGGCTTTATTCTACAGAGGAAAGGGAGGGTGACTCTGAGAGGCTGAGTGACTAGGCAGAGGTTCTAAAATTTGGAAGGGGCAAACCAGAATGAATATTGCTTGAGGGGTTTTATGGATGGCAGTCTCCACTTGCACTTGGGGTAGATATGCAAGAACACCCTAAAACATAAGGAAGTAGAACCTCCAGGGAATGGGAATTGAGGTAGGGGGATTCCCCCCACCCACACACACACCCAGGGTCCTAGAATCCCCGTCTCTTAGGAAGCCGGTGGCATGCAGAAGTTTAGAGAAGTGAGTTTTACGTGATTTGTGGAGAGAGACCAGGCAGTTTGTCTTGTTTTGTTTGTTTTATTTATCATTTCTAACTTTTGGCGAACTGATAACTTTGTAAAATAACATAGATATAAATTACTAGAAGAATAAAGTGAAAGTAACAAAAGGAGGTACAAGCCCCATTTTTATTATTCTTAGATTTAGCAGATATGAAATAACTGTCAAATAGTTATAAAGTTCCTAGTGGCTGACTCCCAGTTTTTGATCTTGCTCTGTGGACAGGTAACAAGCCATTGGTGGACAGACAGAGGTGCTCACATTGCCCTAGGCCAGGCTGGGCCAGACTGACGCTGGCATCCGCAACCGCGAGCCCTGAACTGGCAGTGTGGGCCTCACCCGGAGCTGGGCTTGTTGGAAATGCAGCATCTCAGGAAATCCCAGGTCCCATCTCCCACCTGCTGAATTGGAATCTGCATTTTCACCAGATCACCAGGAGATTCTTGTGCATTAATGCTTAGGAAGCACTGATTGTGAACATATGTTCTGAAGTCCAACCACCTCTATTAATCAAACACTGTCTTGTATATCTGTGCCATGTTGGGCAAATCACTGAACCTCTCTGTGCTTCAATGTCCTCATCTTAACAGTACCCTCCTCTCCAGGATATTGTGAGCATGTGGAGGTAATAATATACCCGGTGGGGTAAGGCTGAGTGATAGCAGTCAATGGGACCTGGCCTCAGTGGAGCCTAGCATAGCAAGGTAAGGGCTCCGTAACTGTTCTTGTTATTGTTAACGATTAATAAAAAAATTCCCTAGCCCATCCTTGTCTTTGAAGCCTAGGAATCCTGGCCAATGATGTTTACTTTGCTGGTTAAATTACGTTAGTTGTATGCAGGGTTTCCCTTCTTCTGCCTGATCCCAGTTACTTAAGCAACTACTGAATCCATTTAAAGCCCGCTTGAACTGGTTTCTCACCCCACTCAGGATTATCTGTGTGTACTAACCATCCTGAACTCGGTGAGTCTACAAGAGGCCCTGAAACCAAAGTTCTAGTTTCCTAGGTTGTCAAGGACAGATCTCAGTGGGACTTGGTGGCTCCTTCTGGCCAATGGAGCCACAGTGATTTGGCTGGGAGGGAGGACACACAGGATACATGCCCCAGATGGGGAGGTTTCTGTGGCAGCCAATGCTCTAGCACCTGTCTTTCTTTTCTTCTAATGTCTCCACAGATAACAGCCGGTGAGTCCTCCAGTGAGACTGACAATTCCGTGAGCTTGAGTCCTGGCAAAGGCTGCAAACAAAAGTAAACAGTCAGCCAAGGAGAGTTTGCCGGAGATTTATGTGGAAATCCACCCATGGATGCAGGGCTGCTGGATTTATAACAAGGGCCGGATAATTTGTTCTTGTGTGCTAAGATAAGGGCAAACAAATTTCATGCTGTGATGTGAGCCCCTATCTGCACAAGTCAGGAAAGATTCCCTGCCCTGTTGCCAAATCGTGTGCTTGACAACTGATCCTCAGAGACTTCTTTCTCTGAGATTTCATCTAGCGGTCACCTAGAGGTGGAAGGACATGCCTGGGTGCAGAGAAAGAGACTCCTGTGTTCCTGTGCGCCTGGAAGCTTGGAAATAAAAGTGGTGACAACTCTAGCTGTAGTATTTGGAAAATTCTGGAGAGAAGCTGGAGTGGTGTTGAGTAACAACCATCCCCGAGTGTGACTGAGGAAATGTGCCAGGAAATGTATGTTTCCCTTTCAGTCCACGATTGGGTTCGGTCCAGCAGTCTCACCCACCTTGGACCTGGCTCTTCCCTTTCTATTGTCAACATCAGGTAGATCAGTGTTCTCTGTTCCTAGAGTTTTTTGTCGTAGCTCCCTGGAAGGGAACCCTCAGGGAGCAGCGGGAATTGGGGGGTTGTCTGTCTCTGTCACACCTTCCTTCTCTCCAGGACAAAGGCACTGTTTGATGATCTCTGTATCCTTAATGCATAAGCTGCTCTATGTGTGCTAATAACACAGAAATAAGAAAGAAAGCCAGATTTCTCAGGGTGAAGCTCTTTAAGAAATACAGGTATGCAACTTAAAATTCGGAAAATTATTATTATTCGGATGATATATACTATTTCGTGTCCTTCATATATTTTTATAATTCTAATGATTCTATATGTAACTATTATTACCCCACTTTTCAGATATTGAAGCCAAGGCTCCAGACCAAGAGAACAACAGCCCTCATGTGGAGAAGCCAAGATTCAAGCCTATGACTATATTGGACTCCACAGCTCCACTCTGCCCGAGCCAATGCTGGAGAGCAGATTCCAGGCTGTATGGTGTCCGTGTTCCTCTGGGGCTTCCTGATCCTAAGTCTGGGCCACCTTTTCTTTATCTGTACGATAGGGAGTGATGGACCAAGATCCCACAAGCTGCTTGTCAGTGGGTGTCAGGAGTACAGGAGGAAGAGGTGTGTATCTGGGAAACTGAGCTTTTAAGGCCTGAGCAATGTCAAGTGTGAGTCTCCCAAAAAATTGAGCACAGACTTGGACATGAGAAGAGTGAACAGGGAGCTGGTCTCTAGCACCAGGCCTTCCAGAGGCAATTCACCCCAGGGCCTGAAAGTGCAGTCTAGGACTGCGTAACCAGGCTGGTGTGATAAAGAGCATTGGTCCCTAAAGATGTGCATGGTCACATTTGTGTGCAGAGCAAGGCAGACATACATGCACGCATGTGCACACGTGGATACAGTCATTAAGAGAGTGTGTGTGTATAGCCAGAGACACAAGAGACACAGGATAAGATTCTTTTATATTGCAGATAATATCATCAAAACTCTCCACCTTCCCCTACATGGGACATTATAGATCATTAAGGTCTCTTGTTAGAAGCTTCTCTGTGTGTTGTGCTTCCCATATTCCTGGTACAGACAATGTGTATAATATAATACATTAAATTTTGCAGAAAACAAAGATTATATACATTACATATAACCTATATATGTCCATATATCTATATAACATATCTATAGCTATGTAATATCTATCTATCTATATTCTTTTGTTCCTTAATTTTTTTCATGTATAGAATATTTCTGGAAGTTTATCCAAAAAGCTGGTAAGCATGGTTGCCTCTGGGTAGGGATCTAAGTGCCAGAGGTAGGAAAGAGAATGCGTTTGCGTGACACTTTCTTGTATACTGTTTGCATCTTTTAATCATGGACATGGATTCCTTATTTGAAACAATAAACTAAAAAAAAACCAGCTATAGTCCAGTGTGTCTTATACCTGGTTTCCGAATTGGTTCCCCTGAGTGAATGACTGGTTTTGAGTGTGATATGGTCAAAGGCTGTTTATGGTTTTTTACTCAACAATAATGGCTTGCTGTGGAGACCCTCCTGCTCCCATGTGAAGAAGGTAACGCTAAAACTTGGTGAAATAAACCACCACCATTTCACTTGCTCACAACTCTGTGACTCATCATTTTGGGCTGGACTCAGCTTGATGGTTTCTCTATTGGTCTCTGGTGTCCATCATGTGTCTTAACTGGGGTCAAATGTACCATGATGGTCTTTGTCTCATGTCTGGCAAATGGGGCTGGCTATTGGCCGGACCACTTTTCTCCAACAGCTGAGCCTGGGCTTCTTCTGGTGACTATGTTCTAAAAGCAGCAACAGGAAGGGTAGTTCCCAATGCATAAGTGCTTTACAAGCTTCTGCTTCCATCAACATTTGCTGATGTCCCACCAGCCGACACAAGTCACATGGCCAAGACCCAAATCAGTGTGGAAGGGGACTGCGCCAGGTTGTGTGTACAAGGAAACATAATTTACTGGGGCCGATTACTGCAGCTCTGCCAGCACTACCTGAAACCAAGGACTTACATGTCCACAGGGTTCCTCTCCGTTATGTCTTTGCTTTTCTTCTGCAAGTCGTCTTCATTCCTTTAGACAAATGCTGTCCTCAAAGGCTCAGATCATAGCCTCCCTCAGCCCCAGGAATCACTTTCTCAGCTTCCCACCCAAAAGGGTCTTTTTCCTTTTAATTCTATTCTGAGAGTCACAAGGAAGAGCTCTACTTGGTTCATTGTAGGTCAGATGCCCATCCTGAGCCTAAGCAGTTGGTAGTCTGTTACTGGCAGTTCCCACTAGACGCTCATATTTGGATAGAGGTCACAGAAGGAGTAAAGGTGGAGACATCACCCTAAAAATAAAGTTACATCTCTTCTGGAATAATGGAGATGTACTGGCCAGAAATCACAAATATTGAATACATGTGCACAAACAGTGTTAGGATCCATTTGAACAAAAAAACTCACAGACTGTTTTTTGGATATTTTTTACTTGTTTGTTTGTTGGAAAAGTCAGGTTTTAAGAGGAATTTAAGCTAGTTTTAATTGACTTTCTATAGTTTTCCAAAACATAATCTTATTAAATCGATCTACACATTTCGCTTGTTTTCTCTGAAAAAGACACAGACTAACACCCACTGTTGGCTCCAATGGGAAGTGACTGGGTATCTCTGTGGCAAACACACAATAGCCATTAAATGATCTCGTCACTCACCTCCCTCTGAGATCATGTTGAGAAAAGAGAACACAGAAAAGCAAAACAAGAGAGACCTGAGTCCTAATTGGCACATCAGTCACATCAATGAGGGTCTAGTTTTTTCTCCAATCCCGTTAGGAATTTAAGAGCATGCTAATGTCGGTCCACGTCGTGACCTGTGAATATATGGGATTTGTGGCAAATGGAAGTTGCTGGGCTCACCTCTGTTGTGCTCGGCCTCTGATGGAGGCGTTGCAGCTGAGCACCCGTGAGGGTGCCGAGCTTGAGCAGAATGGAAGGGTCCTCCCTTGCCTTTTTGATTGGAAAGTGAAGTGAGGCAACAAGAGAGTGTAGGAATGCGGCCCTTTGGGGGAAGCTATCCAGTTTGCACAAATAGCAGAGATTCCTGAAAGTCTTTGAGGCTGGCTTTGCTGGGTAGCCATGGCGATGCTGTGCATCCTGCCTCCCTGCTGCTGGAGAGAGTTTGCCCCCACTTCCCAGGGGTCTTAGCTGGTGCAGCTGCAGCTTATTTTAGAAATTCTCCTAGATACAGCTTCTACTCAGAAGCACTCCATTAATTGGTGGAACCGGCTCCTAACTGTCTGGGCGCCCTGAGGCACTTCACGGGCACCCATGCTGCCCACTGAGAAAACATTTGCCAGTAATCCTGGTGTCAACACTTTCAGCCAACAGGTTCTGGTTTGCCTTCAAGGGGTTGGTTAGTTCTTTTTTCGATTCTTCCTCGGCAATTAGGGTGTGTTTATCAGTGGGATTGCTGAGGAGTCCTGCCTGTGACTTTGGAATATGAAAACAGCCTGGCTCCCCCCTATACCCAGTTCACATTCATGCTCCCTCTTCTTCCCACTCTTCTGGGGATGCCTATATCCATTGGTTCTGGATGGAGCAAGGCCTAACTGGAATAACTGAGGGTCATATATGTGGTCCCCCCGCCCCCCCACCAGCCCAGGTGATGAAGAGCATGTGCTTCCTTGGGTATCGAAAAGAAGATTAAAGTTTGTTTCTCCTCTCCTGAACAATGCTCAAATACTTCTTCCCACCCATCCCACTTCTTGCATTCCTGTCATCTTTTGTTTGCCATTTTTGGGAGCATGTTCACATTGCTATTATGAAGAAAATGTGAGTGAAACAACTCATCACTAAGGTAATGTTTCTAGACAGAATAAGAGTTCTTTAGGTTATCGGAGTGGCAGGAAATGAGGACCCAACTTGCCAAGATGCGGTATGTATGGGATGTCGAGTGTATGACAATGATGTGAGTGCTCACCATCAAAGAGACTGATTCAAAAGTAGGTCAGTCCCTAACCTTGGTGTTAACAGACCTGACACATGCTCCTTCTTTTCCCTTAACTTTCTGGGTGAGCATGTATAAGTCATGTTACCTAGATTTCTATAAATTCTCTCTTTCATCACAGGAATTCATCATAGATCAACATAGATACAGGAGACAGGTGAGTCTTTTTGCATGAGGAAGGTAGACTACCCTCCTGCTGCCCACCTCTGTTTTTTGGGTGGGGAGGTTGTCTGGCCTGAAACGGGAGAAAAAGGTTCGGAAGATCAGGATGGAAGAGAGACCCATCTGGTTGTTAAACCCATGACCTTCAATGTCAAGGACAGGGAGGAACCTGGCTGGAGAGGAGAAGGCAGGGGGCCCACAGAGGTGAAACACTTCAGTAGAGGTAGGGGGACAAGCATAGCCTTGAAGTTCATGAGTCAAGGTAAGGTTTGCACCTCAGTTCCCTCTATTACTGATGGTGTGAAGTTGGATGGGCCACATCACCTTTCTGAGCCTCAGTTTCCTCACTTGTTAAGGTGGCATAACAATTTTTTTCTTGGGTTTTTTGAAGTAAATTAAATCATATATGCAAAAGACTTGTGGGTACTCAATAAATGACTCTCCAAATCGATTTTCTTTTAAATATCCATAAATGCACCCATAACAGGGAGTCAGGAATAGTACCAAAGATTCTCTAACTTATTGAACCAACACTGACAGAAAATTGAACTATTTCCCAACTCTCTTACATGGCTGACACAACTTCTCTGAAAATATCCCACAGCTCTCACCTCCTTGCACCGGCTCCTGCTGACCCTCTGTGTGGAAGGCTATCCTTCTCATACCTCGGTCACTGTCACCTCCTTCCTCTCTTCCCCTGGGGTCTGTCCTTCCCAAAGACTGTGTTTACACTCCCGTTAAAGACCTCACACACTGAGATGTTCTGACCTGCCCGCATCTCCGTTAGTCTGCGCTCTCTCTGCAGGTAGCGTCTGAGGTTTGATACCAGCAAACACTTGCATAGAGTTCCTTAGCTCCACACAGTGTTACTACACTCCCTACGTGCTCTCTTTTGCAATCCTCACATCCACCCTCTGAGGCATTGCTACCCCAATTTATGGATGAAGAATCTGAGGTACCAAAAGTTTCTGCATTCTTACCTAAGCTCTCAAAGTTCCAAGTGGCAGAGCCAGAATTCGAATCCAGTCCTAACATGGTATAAACACACACAATCACACCCAAACTCAATACACCACCCACTTCCATTTCCTAGGTTGGGACAGGCAGGGGTAGCTTGGGGAGATTCTAGCACATCTCTGTGTCCCTGTGAGGAAATCCCAATAGCTCACACTTAGAATGTTGCCTTTGGAGGAAGCAGCTAATGGCTCAGTGAGGAGTGAGATGGATGTTACCATGGCCATTGGACCTGGCTGTAGTTTAACCCCAGGTCCCAAGGAGGCCAGAGCAGAAGAAGGAAAGGAATGTTGACCCTTGAGCCAACTGAGCCTCTGGGCAAACTCACCTCCCTTTATTGGCCTTCCCACCTAGCTCTGTGACAGTGTGTACCAGCCCTCAGCAACCCAGCCAGGCTTCCCCCACAGGAAGGGCAGCAGGTCTCTTGCAGGCAGGAAAGCACCTCCCTACACAGCCCTGGTTCCTCCCTGCCCACACGTACAAAAGACTCTTTCAGAAACTGGTTACCTAGATTTGAACTTTTCAACACGGCTTTTTTCTTTCTTTCTTTCTTTAAGCTCTGCAGCTAAAATACCAGATCCTGCTGTTGCTAAGATCAAGGTTTGTCTCCCCCCTTTTCTCCCTCAGCTCAGTTCCCATTGACTGGGAAAGACCAAGAGATGGATTACTGTTCCCTTGCCAAGTGGAGAGAGGGTGCTTGAGCTTCTGGGGCTTACAGTGGGATTCAACATGTTTCAGGCTTGTGTTAATAGTTCTTAGTTACTCCTCATGCCCTCACAAAAGTCACACACATTTGTGTTGGTAACTAAGACCCACCGAAAGCACTCAGCTCTAAGTGCACACAGGAGAGCCATGGAGTTGGAGTTAAAGGTAATTTAACATGAATATTTATATACTGTATGTACTGTGTATCATGATTCACTCAGCTTATTTTCATTTTATGCATTTTCTTCCCATTTGCAGTCTTTATTTATTACAAAGTTAAGGCTGTTAGCAAATAACACTTCAGGGTAGGTTTTCTTTTTCCTTTAAATTTTAGTGCTTTCTAATCTATCTCTGGGAAAGTGTGCCAATATAGCTGCAAAATCGGTCACAAGGGCAAAACACCAAGAGTTTGATGGAGTATTGTACTAGCCGAGATCTTTGCCTTGACCTTAACCGCTGAGGGCTGAGCACGGGGCCGTGTGAGCCCTGTGTTTACTGAGCTGGGGCAGCTCACATCAGTCACCATTTAGTGATGGGAATCATCCATTTCTCTGGCTTTCAATGTGGGATTTCAGGTACCAGATGGCTAGAATGGTCTCTGGATGCTCGTAGTCTGGAGCTAGAAAGACTTGGGTTTATGGTTCAGCACTGTCCCTTACAAGCTCTGTGACATTCAGCAAATACCTTTAACATTCTGAGCTCCACTTCCTCTTCTAGAAAATGTGCATAATAACAGAGCCTTCTTCTTAGAGGTGGGCATGAATTAAAATCTGTAAAATATGTCACATGCTCAGCTTGACACATGACAAGCTCTCAACCAGTATTAACTATAATTACATACATGTGACCCTGACAGTAGCCAGGAGGGGTAATGAGGACACGCACACCCAAGGAGGTGAACACACCTAAAGTATTTTGGGCCCAGTTATCTGATCCATGCTTGTTTTACTCCAAAGTTTACGATCTATGCCTAGTGCATCACACCTCAATATCCCTTGACACATTTTTATCAGAAATGTTTGAAATCTGGAAAATTAGAGCTGTGGGGGCCTTGATCTGGATATGAATGATAAAAATTGGTAAAGACCCAGGCTTTCCTCATGCAGTGCCTGTGCAGATTGAATGCACCATTGAGAAATGTCACGCCTATGTTTTGACTCATGGCTGAGCTCCATTTTGGTGGGAGCTGTAATTCCCAGTGCACCTCAGCCTCACTCCAGCCATCAGGGTTTTGACAGACTGGATCACCAAGAGTCACGCTTCTCAATCCCAGGAGAGTATCCCATCCAGCTCTGAATGTCATTTTCCAAGAGAAACAGAGAGACACTGGGCATCCCTGAGGAGGGCCACCAGGATGGTGAGGGCTGTGAGAACATGTTAAGAGGGACAATTGCTATAGGTGAAGAGGCCTGTGTGGGAGAGAGTAGACTCAAAATTTTACCTTTAAGGCTTCAGACAAAAGGTCTTGAGCTACTGGTGGGAGTTCCTGGGAGACATATTGGGGATCAACTGGAAGACCTTTTAAGCCTGGAAGTAGTTCAGCAATAAAATGAGCTCTAATTAGGGTGTGTGTTTCTCATCTCTACTGGTGTGCATGATGGACTACCAAGCCGTGTTTAACCTCGTTAGTTCAAGGATTTATGCACAGACAAGAAGATAACTAAGTCCTTTCCAACTCAGAGATACCGTCTCTTGTCGTATCTAGTCCCTCCAGACAGTTTTCCACTAATATCCATTCTCCCCCTTTACCTTAATATAATTCCTGATTTTTAACTGAATACCCAGCTAGAAAACTCTCTTCTCAGCCTCCCTGGCTTTTGAGTGGGACCACGTGGCTGAGTTCTGGTCAATGGAATGTGACCAGGAGCGATGCATGCCATTTCCAGATTGTCCCCTAAGTGTCTGTGGATTAGTGTTCTTTCTGCCTATTGTCTTTCCTGAAGGTTGAGTGGCAGGTGTGATGGTGGAGCTAGAGGACACACCTGGGGCCCAGGCACTAGGATGTAGGTGTCTCCTGTGTTGAAGAAACTCCTCCCCAGTGTGAAGACCTCACCAAAGCTCGAGTGACTCAGGAGCTGTTTGAGGGACATGCATTTGAAGGTCCCTGATCAGGTGCTCATGTGGGCAACTTGGAAAAGTCGCTGTTAGCAGCAGGGCCGCACCAAGCCAATCTTTGTGCTCTTAGACTGGTAGTTCATTTCTCCTAGATCAACTGTGATACTGTGGGGACCACAAGGGATGTGGGGACCTGAAGGAAGAAGGACTGTCACAGGAGTGCAGATGGGGGTATATATAAAGTGGATCAACTCGGGCTCTTAATCTGGGGTTGTTTCTTCTTTGGCCTATTTCTGTTCCCTCTGGGTTTTGCTCCCTTTCTGTTATGGGTTGAATTGTGTCCCCACTCCCCCAAATTCCTTCTCTTTCTATTTTTTTATTGTTGTTCAATTACAGTTGTCCCCATCCCCCTCCCCCATTATTTTCCCCTGCCCTGCCCACACCCCCTCTCCCACATTCAATCCTCACCACCACCCGTTGTCCTTGTCCATGGGTCCTTTACACGTATTTCTTGACTTGACTCTTCCCCTTCTCCCCCATTATCCCCCTCCCCCCTCCCCTCTGGTCACTGTTAGTTTGTCAGGGCACATGCCTGAATTGCAGGACAGGTTCCCAGTTGGGGGCGTGTGAGAGGCAATAGATCCCCCAAATTCTTAGGCTGAACCCTAACCCTCATTACCTCAGAATGTGACCTTACTTGGTTAAAGGGTCTTTGCAGATACAATCAGGTTAAGATGAGGTCATTAGGGTGGGCTTTAATCCAGTAGGACTGGTGGTCTCATAAGAAGACACATAGACACATACAGAAAAGATGGCCATGTGACAATATACCTGCAAACCAAGGATCACCCAAGACTGCCGGCAAACCACCAGAAGCTAGGAAGAATCAAGCAAGGATCCCCCACAGGAGCCTGTAGTCTAGACAGAGCACGGCCCTGCTTACACATGATTTCAGCCTTCCAGCCTCCAGAACTATCAGATAATACGTTTTTGTTGCTTTATGCACCCAGTTCGTGGTACTTCGTCATAGCAGTCCTAATAAACAAATGCCCTCTTTCTGGGCAGCCTGTCTCTGCAGAAATGGTAAAAGTAGGCAGAGCTATCCAAACAGCCAGGCACCTATAGGCTTCTGTCCCCTTACACAGGACCCTAGGGTGAATGGCTGGCCAGGCCCAGGCCCTGATTCAGAGTGTTTCCTTCAGCATTAAAGCCAGAGTGAGCAAGGCAAGAAAATTGTAATATATCTTGCTTAAAAATGATTTCTTACCAGAGTACTGGGGAAACAAACAAAGCCGTGCTACCTGGAAGACCTTCCTAAGGGGTCAAGTCCATGCCCATGGGTCATATTCTCTAAGTTTCCTTTTATGGTATCATTCTTTTTCTGGAACAAAACCCGTCTCAAATTTATACTCACACCTCCTAATAAGGTGAGGCTAACTAAGCTAATTAGATGAATGTGAACATCAGCATCATTAAAATCACTAGTTACTTCATCTGCATACAATTTTTCCTTTAAATAATATTACCAGAAGGTGGAGGGTCCCATTGCCAGGGCAACCAGTAATAGAAAGCAGCTGTGTGGCTTTTCCTGCGACCCTTCCTCCACTTTGACTAATCCGTGCTGTGTTCTTGGCTGCTCTCTCATTAGCCATTAAAAGAATACAAACCATTCCCTAGTTCTACCTTTTTCTCACCTCGTTTTGCTTTTCCCTTTGCCAAAGAGCTCAGTCCTTACCCTCAAGTTCAACCTGACCTGTAGAGTTTCCACTGAATTTGCCCATTTAGCTCCTTTATTCCTTCCAGCTGACTTTGATGCTTCTCCTGTTTAGTAGCCTCTCCCTCTGATCACCCCTCCTCTGGCCAGTTTCTGTGACTGCGTCCTCAGTGCCTGCCACCCAGTCATCAGACCTATATGGCCTGTCCTGAGTGTGAATTCCAGCTTGGCTGTGAATTAACTCCACAACCATGTAATAAATTCTTCAATAATTCCAGGCCTCACGTTGCTCATCTGTAAAATAAGATGTTCTATTTTATGAGAATTAAATAAGTTAATGCATGTGAAGCCTGATGCACACAGGGTTTGTACGAGTTATCTAAAGCCACCTAACATCAAGGCTTGGAGCAGCAATGGTCATATCCATCCCTCACTCTTTCTGTGGCTCAGAAATTCAGGAGGAACTTGGCTGGGCTGTCCTGGATTGGGGTTTCTCACGAGACTGCAATAGATGTTGGATGGACCTGCAGTGGCCTGAAGGCTGGGCTGTGGCTGCAGAATCCACTTTGAAGGTGGCCCTCTCACATGACTCACTCACGTTGGTGCTGGCTGTTGAAGTGAAGTCTCAGGTCCTCTCCACATGGATCTCTCTGCGGAGCTGCTTGAATGGCCTCATGGCATGGCGGCTGTTTCCCCTAGTCAGAGCAATGGCAGAGGGGGCACATGGGGAGAGAGAGATACAGAGCGGGTGGGGGAGTGGGGGAGAGAGACACAGGGTGTATCATTTTTATGACCTATTCTCATCTTTTGGTTGAAACGAGTCACTAAAGTCCATCCAACAATCAAGATGAAGGGATTTAGACTCCACTACTTGAATAGAAGGGTGTCAACAACCTTACATATTTTAAACCCACAACAGGCTTGTGCTGTCAACTTTTATTATAATTTTAATTATATGTACATTTTAATTAAAAATGTTTTTATTTATACAAGCAGATGATCACAGGCCACCTGTCCATCCTTGCCTTGCCTTCCTGCCCTGGTATGACATGGCAGAGGTTTCACCTGGGTGACTATGACACTGGGTGAGGGTCCTGGGCATGTCCTGTCCCAGGAGCAGGTTCTGAGGCTCATCTCTGAGCCATCTCTACCTCTTTGACATTGTCCTCAACTAGACACTCTGGCCCTGGGGGAAGCCACACGGTGGGAACTGTCTCTCAGGTGCTCATGACCAGAAAGGCCCCTTCCAGGGCTGCCCTGGCAGAGCAAAACTGGTACCTCTGGCTGCAGAGCTGGGTGGCAGGGGTTTCATGGGGGCTCCCATAGCTCCTAGACCCCTTGCCCCCCAGTAGCGGCTCTGCCCACCTCTGCAGAACAATAGGGCACTGTGGGCATCCTGGCCTCGGTCAGTGAGGTTGGGGGCTGCATCTGGGAGAAATTCAAGAAGGTCTGAGCACCAGAGGTCATGGTGCTGTCGGTACTATTGGGTGGGTCCCAGGTATACACAGAGCAGACCATGGGGGCCAGGGAAGCCATTGGGACAGGCTTAGCCTTTCCTGGGAGCCTGGTCCAGCATTCATCCTGTAAACAGTGCTGATCATGGAGAGGAACTGGGCCTGCTGGCTTTTGCAGGGACCTTGGTATTGAAGGCCAACAAGAAAACAGAGGGGTCAGCCAATGGGAGACTATAGAAGGTGATCTCCTTCAGCATGTTGCCACACAACTAGTCTGAGAAGTCCCAGGTGAGGAGACCTCCTCCCCAGCTCCAGGCAGCAAAGCTTGATGCTTGGTCATGAGCTGAGGGTGAGGCTGGTGCAGCTGTTCTCCATCAGCTCCTGAAGTAGCTGTGGGTCCCAGCTGTGTGCAGGATCCGGAGTGTTTGTAGAAGCTCCCCCTCGGTCTTCAGTGCCACAGAGCCTTGGCCTGGGCAGAATCTCTGTTCAGGCCCCGAAGGCGCTGCCAGACCGAGGAAGCTGGATGAAGGTCCCAGGACCCAGGCAGGAGCAACTTCTCACTGCCTCTCCTCAAACATGGCTCTGAACTTGCAGGCATAAAACACCTTGAAACAGTCCCTGCAGAAGGCAGCTTCCGCTTGGATCGCCCCACAGGTAGGACGTTCTTGTGCTTCATACACTTGTGCTCACACCAGGCCAGAGTGGCAGTGGCCCCTTGTAGTCCTCACCATCTGGTACTTATTACACACACACACACACACACACACACACACGAAATATACATGCGTGCAATATATAAAATGTTAATATAAATATAAAATGTATGTGGCACCTGGCACATATTATATATGTATACATATATAAGTATATAACATATAAAGTAGAAATATATTTATATGTATATTTATTTTTCTATTTTGTTTATAAAAATATATATATTTATAGATAATATATAAGTTGCATATGAATACATATAGCGGTGTAAAAAGAAAAAAATGTTATTTCTAGAATTTCCCTTGTCTTGCTCAAGCACCCTCTTAACTACTGATGCTGAGGGTGATACAATATATTGAATGTTTGTGTCCCCCCCAAATTCATATGTTGAAATTCTAACCCTCAAAGTGATGGTATTAGGAAGTGAGGTCTTTGGGAGGTGACTAGGTCACAAGGAAGATCCCTAATGAATGGGATCTGTGCCCTTATAAGAGAGGTTCTATAGGGAGCCCCTGCCCTTCTACCTCATGAGGACACAGTGACAAGGTTATCTATCAGTCACAAATCGGGAAGTGGGTTCTTAGCGGACACTGAATCTGATGGAGGCTTGATTTTGGACTCCTGGCCTCTAGAAGTGTGAGAAATAAATCTGTTGTTGATAAGCCACGTGGACTAAGATACTCTGTTACAGCAGCCCAAAGTAAGATAGATGGGGGAGCGAGATCTGTTTCTTTCTTTTTGTAGTAGTCTCTTTCAGGTCAAGAGGGCACTGATTAAAAGCTCAAACTCCCCTCAGGCCTGATGTTTTCTGACTTAGGAAGTCTCTTCTTTCTTCTTGGAGGGACCACACCCACTCACCCTGGCTAGACCTGTTTTTCTGCAAACAGCTGTCTTTCCCACACCCTGGTGTTAGTCTTAGCTCGGCCTCACCTTGCTCTTTTGACTTCTGAATCAAAGTCATTCTTCACTGTCAAGCAATGATGGAAACTCAACATATAATTTTTCCCTGGAAATATTGTGATAAATTGTATTTAGATTTCTAGGCTTGTTGCCAAAGGCTCATCTCCCCAACAGTGTAAACTGATATCTGGCAATACAATTTTCTTTGAAAAATAATAATGTTACTGAGTGAATAAATAAAACAAAAGAATATATATATATATATTCTTTATAAATATATTTATATATTTATTCTTTATATATTTATTCTATAAATATATTTATTCTTTATAAATATATAAATATATAAATATATTTTCATTTTATTTCCTAAAGTGTCATAGAAGAACGTTGGCTGCTTTGGGGGTATATAGGTATTGAATTTTAACACACCTCCCCAGTCAGGATACAGAGAAGTTATGGTGCTCTCCCCCCATTACCTTGTGATATGATACCCCCTTAAAATAACATCTCCCATCCCTAACCCTGGCAACCACTAATCTGTTTTGCTCTCCATCACTATAATTTTGTCACTTCAAGGATAGTATTTAAATGAAATATTTTGAGATTGGTTTTCCTCATTCAGCATAATTCCATTAAATCTATCCAAATAGTTAAATGCATCAGTAGTTTATTCCTCTTTGATTTTTGTATAGCATTCCATTGTATGAATATACTACAGTTTATTTATCTATTTGACTATTAAAGGACTTTCGTTGTTTTTTTTTCCCAGTTGTTGGCAATTGGGAATAGAGCTGGTATAAACATTCATCTTCAGATTCTTGTGCCTATACAAGTTTTCATTGTTCAAGGGGAAATGCCCAGGAGTGGAATTGTTGAGTTATATGATACATATATGTGTAACTTATAAGAAACTGCTGAACTGTTTCCCAGAGCATCTGTACCATTTTCTATTTTTACCAGCAACATACAAGAATTTCAATTGTTCCAAATCCTCACTAGCACTTAGTATTACCAGTATTTTTTGTTTTAGCCACTTCAATAAGTATGTACTGGCAGCTTATGATTCCAATTTGCGTTTCTCTAGTGACTAATTATATTGAACATCTCTTTATATGCATATTTGCAACATCTATAAATTCTTTAAGGAAGTGTCTCTTCTTTTTGCTCATTTCTTAAGTTGGGTTTTTGTTTTCCTACTGAGCTTAGAGAGTTCTTTATATATACATAGGTAAGTCTCTTTTCAGATATGTAATATGAAAATAGTTTTTTCCTACTCGATAGATTGTCTAATGACTTAATGTCTTTTGTAGAGCAAAAGTTTTTAATTCTAATGAAGTTCATTATTTTGATGAGTCAAGCTTTGGTGTCACTTCTAAGAACTCCAGTTCTTCCCTCATCTATGGCTTCTAATGATAAGTCTGTCATTAGTTTTGCTACCCTATAGGTAAGGCATCATGTTCCTCTGGTTGCTTTAAATATTTTTTTGTTGTTGTTATTTTTTTCAGAAGTTTGATTAGGATATGCTTGAGTGTGGATTTCTTTGGGTTTGTCCTGTGTAGGTTTGCTTAGCTTCTTGAATCTGTAGGTTTGAGTCTTTGCAGACTTGGGAAATTTTCAGTCATGATTTCCTAAAATACTTTTTTAACACCATTTTTTTTTCCTCCTCTCTTTTTGGAATTCCAGAGACCTACAGTTTAGATTTTTTATTGCCACACATCCCTGTGACTCCATTAACTTTGTTCAGTCTCTTTTCTCTTTGTTGTTCAGATTGGATGATTCCTATTAATCTACCTTTAGGTTCACTATTTTCTCTGCAATCTCAGAACCCATCCAGCGAGTTCATCCATATGAACCCATTCATACAGATTTTGGTTATTGTACTTTTTATTTCTAAAATTTCCACTTGAGTTTTTATCTTTTATTTGTTTGATGAGACTTTCTATTTTTCCAATTGTTTCAAGAATATTTGCTATTGCTGGCTGTAGAAGTTTGAAAAATAACTTCTTTTAAAGTTTTTGTCAGAAAATTATAATATCTGTGTGTATTAGTTTGCTTAGACTGCCATAACAAAACACCATAGACTGGGCAACTTAAACAACAAAAATTTATTTTCTCACAGTTCTGGAGGCTGGAAGTTTGAGATCAAGGTGAGAGCACATTTGGAACCTTCCAAAGCCTCTTTCCTTGGCTTGCAGATGGCTGCTTTGTCACTGTGTCTCATATGGCCATTTTTGTGTGTCTTGCGGGCATTTCTAGTGCCTCTGTGTGTCTGTTACCTTTTCTCACAAGGACACCACTCAGTTGCATTAGAACTGACCCCAATGACCTTATTTAAACTTAATCACCTTTTTGAAGCCCCCATCTCAAAATAGTCATGTTCTGAAATATGGGGGGGTTAGGGCTTCAACATACGAATTTGGAGGGAACACAATTTCCTGCTTCCCAAATCTTGCTTCTCAGCAATCTTGTGGTTGCTGTTGATTGTCTTTTTTCTATATGGATTGAAGGGTTCCTGGTTTTTCCTATGCTCAGTAGTTTTGGGTTGAATCCTGCATGTTTTGTAGGTTATGCTGTGAAACTCTTGGCCTTATTTAAATCCCTTTGAAAACACTGATATTTTTGTTTTGTCAGATAATTGACCTTAGCAGGTTCAGGTTACAAGTTTCAACCTGCCTTCTGTGGGCTATCTTTCCAATGTCAGTTCAAGGTTTTAAAGCCTTTGCAGTTCCAGCTAGACCTGTCATGTGTGTATGCCACCCAGGGGCCAGCCTGCTGCGTGGGCAGTGGCCTGTCTGCTTGCTCAGTTCTCGAATTCTTTGGTATGCTCGTTGGGATCACATCAGCGCATGCGCAGACTGGGGGGCAGGAATGAGTTCATAAGTTACTTTATGAGGTCACTTTCTCAATTTCCTTTCTCTTTGCAGTGTATTAGTACATGTTCCCCGAGTGTTCGCCTTTTGTTCCTTTAGCTACAAAGCCGGAGAGTTTGTTAATCCTGCTCTGTCACACTTTTCTGTGACTATGTCCATGTAGCGCGTTAGCTGCTGGGGGGATAGAGTAAATATCGAGGGACGTCAATACATTTGATTTTGACAGTAAAAGGAACAAGAAAGAGAAAAGCTTAGTGCTTTTTGAGTCTCCTTTCTGGGAAGAATGGCGGAAGGAGACTGAAGCGTGCTTCGCGTTATTCTTTGGGAACCATGTGGTGGCCTTGCTGGCAGGAGGCAGCTTAGTGCTGTCCTCTCCCAAGTAGGGTGCACACATTCTAGAGATGTGCAAGAATAGCTCTTGAGATGCCTGAACAAAATATTAGAGCTTCGATTTCTATTTAGATTTTATCTTTACAAATAGAGCTCTACGGAGCTTCATGGCAGTTCACATAAGGGTTGATACTGGCTCCATCTCTGAATCAGTTAGATGATTTCGTGTCACGTGGCCTGCAGGAATACTGCGAGAAGAGGCAGCTCCGGAACTCAGAGATCGGTGGTGGCCGCCTCATTCACTCAGCCACTCTGAATGCATGTGACGTGTGGCTGTTTACCTGTCCTTGGTGAAATGGATTTATGCACTAGATTACTGGTTTCATAAACCAACCCTCTTAAAATGAACAAGTGACTTAAAAGATTTCCTGCAAAGAAACTGCAGGTCAAAATGAAACTAATAATTCAAGCTGAAAATAATTAAAAAACGGAAGACCCACATGCCCACTCCCCCTGGTTGTGAGTCTTTTTCAGACATATACTGGGATAAAAACAATGGGTAATGTCGACATGTTATCTAATCATGATTTTTTTTTACAAAATATACCCATTTACTCGATCCCTTTGAGGTAAAAGTAACGTTTTTGACAATA
>VMDR010004162.1:0-24180 GCA_007922815.1 Macrotus californicus
CTGCCTTGCCGTGAGTCCTCTCTGCACCCCCTACCGGTCTGGGTGAGTGTTTCTTCTTTAACTCCTTGGTTGTCCAACTTCCATACAGTTCGATATTCTGTCAGTTCTGGTTGTTTTTTGTTTTTAAATTTGTTGTTGTCCTTCTTTTGGTTGTGCAAGGAGGCAC
Source organism: Macrotus californicus (assembly GCA_007922815.1). Taxonomy (NCBI): domain Eukaryota; kingdom Metazoa; phylum Chordata; class Mammalia; order Chiroptera; family Phyllostomidae; genus Macrotus; species Macrotus californicus. The sequence goes on from VMDR010004162.1 coordinate 167, forward strand.
AGTGTGTCTACCTATGCCTCCATCTTGGCTGTATTCAATGAAAACTCTTAAGCATCTACCCCGGTGCTGGGAATGCAATGAAATTGCTCTGTAAGATGCAAACCTGGTGGGGACATTCTTAACAAAAGGCTTTTACATTTGAACCAGTAGTTTATCCCCACCCAGCGTCACCACTTGCCAATTAATGACTGTGCCCTTTATGAAGCTCATTAAAAACCTGGGAGTCCAGGAGTCCGGGTTCCTGGCAGGCTTTCCCATTTGCCCCGGGGAAGTCTTCCACCCTCTCTGGGCCTCAGTTTCCTTATCTGTAAAGACACAGGGCATCTGACTGTATGATTCATTTCAGGGGACCCGAGTCTGTTGTGGGTGAGGGGAATGGTAGCTACTCCAAGCTCTGGATGGCAGACCAAAAACTAGATTGAAAGAAAAATATGTCGTAGATGGTTTTCAGTCAGACAGACAGGTATGATGAAGGAAGGCATTCCCCTCTAGCCCTGGGGTGTGCCTGGGGACCTAATCTGGGAAATTCTTACTTACACAATCAAGAAGTGGCTCTGAGCTGGATTTCTATAAGAGAAGAGAGTGGGCCTTAGTACACCCAAAAAAGTGTTCAGTAGCACTTTGTACCCCCATCAGCCAAGAAGAGCATGCTGCAGGCTGCTGGGAGCCAGCTGCCTTTACAAATAAACTCCCATGGTCATTGCCAATGGCAGTGCTACCTCTCTGACTTTTCTGACTTGTTCCTTCTCTCTTCTCAATAAATTCACATTTCTTAGTACAATATCATACTGGAGGCCAAACTGAGCTTGAGTTTTTAGACTTCAATTTATAAAACACTCAGGGGGTCTAGGGCTCTAGTTTGTTTTTTAATTAAATGGCTTTATAATTTGAAAATTGTAAGGTTCCAGTTATTCATTTCCAAGACACCAAACACACTGCCTGGTGCTCCCATCAAAAGGTCCCTCTTAGCTGGACAGCTGTTGATTCCACAATGAAAGGGCAGCTGCTGTCCTCTCCCCTTTGCTTCTGCCTGGGTGCCCACCATGTTTTTAAATAGAGGCCTCCTGGCAAGTTTAAAAAGTGCAACTCAGAGACACCCCCATTTACCGTCCCAGCAGGTGGCCAAGGTCTGGGCCCTGGGCTGGAAAGGAGAAGAAAGTAGGGTTGGGTCAGGTGGTGATTGATGGTGGTGGGGTTGTCCCCAGCTTGCAAAATCCCGTGGAATTCCCTGGACTTCCCATCGCCCAAGGGCGAGTCTCTTGGGGTAGCGGGACCATCTTGGGCTCTGCTTGCAGAGACTTCCATGGGGGGCACTGAGCTGTCTGGGAAAAAACTGCACACCTGTAGATGCTCATAATGAGGGAGGGGGTTGCATGGCTTAGGCTTGTCCCCAAGCCTTGATTCAGAAGACAAGCTCCTTCTGTGAATGTGTGCCACGGAGCTCAGGTTTAATATATAAGTTCCCTCCCCCACCCACAACCACCGAGCCCCTGTCCCCTTACCTGCGGTTCTTGCCCCTCAGCCCGATGCTCCAGTGCCAGGGACTCAAGGGAGGGGCCGCTGAGGGACCCTCTGCGCTCCCCCTCCCAAGCCAGTTCCCCCCAAAGCAGCCGGGGAGGCCGGAGGAGGCGTGTGCCAGGTGCGTTCTTCCCCCGGAACGCAGTCTGCGCGGAGAGTCGCGCGGGCCTCGCAGCCGCGCTCAGGTGAGCGCAGACAATGCCGAACAAAGCCCGAAATGTCGCTGCGTCCACGCGGAGCCGCACGGTCCCGCGCTTCGGGTAGGAGCGATTGGAGGCCGAACCGGCTCGTCCCCCTGGCGCGCGAATAAGTAACCTGCGCCCCTTCTGGGCACGCTGATGGGGCCCGGGGCGCTAGGGCTCCTGCGGCAGGCAGGCAGACAACTCCGGGCTCTGACTCCCCGGGAGGAACCCGGCGAGAAGCGCACGGCGGGACCCGGACGCCGGGGCAGCTCTGCCGGCCCGGGCGCGCGCGGCTTGGGCCAGGGGGCGCTGCTGGCCCGCGGAGGGGCCCCCGGGTGGGGAGCCACAGGGAACACCTGTATTTCTCAGTGAGGGAAGGCGGAGAACGCGGCGCGGAAGGTGCAGCGGGCACTTCTGGGAACCCCGCCTGCATCGCGCCCCGCGTTTTAACAAGGAGTTCTCCGAGGGTGGCAAATAAACGAAGGTACTTACTCCTGTGCGGGGTCCCGGGCTCTCAGCGGGGCAGCCCCAAGAGCTGTGCTACGCGCTGTCGACTCCGCAGGATTTATTGCTCAGACTCAGGCGAGAATGTTGACTTTGGCATCGTTTCTGTTTGTCATGGAGATTGCCGTTTGTGTACCTGGCTGTCCTGTCATTGGAACTGCGCGGTAATTAGCGGGCCTTTTAGCCAATATCCCTGTTTAAGCCTAGATGGTGCCCGACTTTGACCATTGAAACGCCACAGCGCAAAATCACACAATGCCTGGCGCAATGCCTCATGCATAATAAGCACTCCATAAACGGTGGCTATAATTGAGTAATCTATAGTTTCAGACTCCTCAAAAACGTGTCATTGCATAATGTGTGCTCATTGCAAAAAAAAAAAAAAAAAAAAAAGAATCCCGGTAAGCAAGTTGAAAAGCCACACCTATTCTACCACCCAGCGATAATCACTGTTAATATTATGGTGCATATTCTTCCAGTGTCTACTTATATAAAAATGTACATTCTTTTAAATTCATCACACACGCACTGTCTCATAACCAGCTTTCCACTTCCCTCTTGAGCACCTTTGCTTTCTAGCACCTATTGTTCCAACATGCTTCATCTGCTGTTGTTGAACATGAACTTTTAATTTTAATCATGCAATTAAGACATTTGTGCTTTTTACTCAATTACTCAAGCTGGAAGGTAAAGTTGTAGTCCATTGGGTACGTGCAATTTAAGGCTTTTGATATGTATTATTAAATTGCCCTCCAGGAAGACTGCCGTTTCCTTTTCCCTGGGCCCTTCCTATTATTCTTGTAAATGTCAATCTGCTAGGCCAATAATGGTTTTCTTGTTTTTACACCTTTCCTTTTAAAAGAATTTCGGAAAATGTTTCCTTTCTGCCTGTGGTTCTCAGTTGGTTTCCAACCCTTCCAACATCGCCAGAGCAGTTTAGCACCTGTGCAAGGGAAAGGGCTACAAGCTGTGGCGAGTCGGGGGGTAGAGGGGGTGGGGAGAAGTGTGGTGCGCACGCATGGTCTCTGCCTCTGATGGGCCTGGCCCACAGAAATGTAATACAAGCTACTTGGGTGATTTTAAATGTTCTAGTAGCCCCATTTTAAAAGCCAAAAAAAGGTGAATTTAATTTTAATATTAACCCAGTGGATTCCCAATATCTCAACGTGCAAACACTACAGAGGTATTTTATAACCTTTGAATTCTGTTGTAATTTACATTTGCCGCCCACCTCCATTGGGATTAGCCACAGTTTCAGCGCCCCTTAACCACATGCTGGTGAGAGCTGGTGCTGCTCTGGGCAGGAGCAGGTGGTAAAAGTGGCAGCCCTGGAGTCCTGGTAAGGGGGGAGATTTCACAGCTGACCACCCTCTCCCCCACCTGTTATGATTGGCTGTTACCATTTCTCTTCACGACTTTGCCTAATCAGGTCCACCTTAGGGAAGCCACATTCCAATTCTAGATGTTTCTGACAGCTTGACATCTTCTACTGGTGGCAAGTTAAATTTTCATTTTATGGTTAAGAAGTAAAAGGTCAAACTCTGAATACTGGTGGAGAGACCCGGTGCTTCAAACTCCAGGTCAAAAAATCATTCACGTGTCCCAGGAGCCTGTCAGGTCTTTCTACCCAGTGTGCACATGGGGAGGTGGGACAGGGGGCTCTAGAGAGTGGTGCGTGGGAGGAGGCCACCAGGGGTGGAGGCTTTTGTATGGAGAAGATGGGCAGCTACGATCGTCATCCACGGCAACCCCTCCTTTGGGAGGATTTGCGGAAATCTAAAAAATAAAGTCACCGTGAAGCATCATCATCCCAGAAGGCCTCTGTTGTGAACCTGTCACCTCCAAGGACTGGCCTTACTCATCTTTGCAGCCCAGTATCTGGTCCACTACGTAGTAAGTGTGCCTTTAAAATGTGACTCCTTCATGAACTTCCCTGGTCGCCACATCTCAGTGGTAAGAACACAAGGCATGAAGGTGACTCTGAATTCCATGCAGAGGTAAATGGAGATGACAGCACTCAGCGACATGCAGCGGGAAACACCCATGTAGTGGAGGGACCACCACTTTGGAGACAAGGGGTTCTGGGGTGCCCCGTTCAGCTCTCTTGCCTACTGGCTTCGTGGCAGAGAAAAGATGCTTAATTTTTGACTGCTCAGTTTCCTGGCCCATAACGTTAAAGGTTATTGGGTGCAATGGTTCCCAACTCTGTGGAAGCCCCATTCAGATTGTTTGTATCCGGTCCCCCAAATGATGAAGGCTCAAAGCGGGTTACAAAATAGAGGCACCAAAATTATGGATTTCCAGAACCCTCTTGTTGAGAAATAAAAGAACAAGAAACAATGAACCATAGGTGGCAAAGAAACCATCCCAAGGGAAACAAAGGGCCTGATTCCAAAGTGCTCCACAAAGCAGCAAATTAAACCAGAGCCAAAATTGGGGGCATGGGTACGGGAGCAGAGACAGAAGGGGCACAGACACAAGGAACAGAAACTCTGCCATCTCAAAGCCGAAGCCCCTTTGGTATGGGCTTGGCACCAATTTGTCTAAAGGTTAAAGCATACATCCCAACTCCTTTAAACAGAGTAATTATGCACCAGATCTTACTGGATGTGCTTTTGGAAAGTGTGATGCTTTCTGGCTGAATCAAGTAAACATGGAATGTCTACAAGGCGAAGACTTGGGTAACATAAGTTAGTCATTCAGCCGACACCCAAAACTGCATAAGCAAGCCCTCCACTTCAAACTATCGACACTACCAGATTTTGTCTCCTTAGTCTTCACAGGTGTATACCTTAGCATGAGCCTTTGTTGAAGGTATTTTGAGAGGAATCTGGGCACCCGTGGAGGAGGCAGAGTAGGCTTCTGCCTGACTTACAGTAAAACCTCACAGTCCATCCCACTTCCTGCAAGTTTCATATCACAAAAGGTGGGCACCTAGAAATGGGCTCTGGCTATTGTGGCTCAGTGGGTTGGGGGCCAGCACCAAAGGGTCGCTGGTTCGATTCCCAGTCAGGGCACATGCCTGGGTGTGGGCCAGGTCCCTGTTTGGGAGTGCACAGGAAGCAACTGAGCAATGTTTTATCCCCTTCTCCCTCCCTTCAGGTTTCTCTAAAAAAATAAATAAAACCTTTAAAAAAAAAAAGAGGTGGGCACCTCCTCATCCCAGCAGTCATCACCTCAAGGTCTCAAGGTAAAAGAAAGCACAGGAAAATGGATGAGGCTGGGCAGCTAAAGCCTTAGATGAAACCAAGTTTAGGAGGTTATCAGAAAGCTCATGCCTAGAAACAAGAACCTTCCTAGGGAAGTCAGAGTGCAGTGTCCAGCCGGTAACACGAATAAGGTTTGGGGCAGTCGAGGAAGTGAGCCTCCCTCTGTGAGGCTCCCTCGGCTCTCATCCCTGGCAGGCGGGCAGCGGTCCCACTGGAACTGAACCTCACTTTGATGCCAGCCAGCAAAATCATCCTACCGCTTCCTTAACTCAGTTTTGGAGCCACAGGCTGCCCTCCAATTCCTTTCATCTGGAAAAACAAAACAAAAACCACCCCTGAGAACCCTTTGTGTTTCAGCAGTAAGCACTGCGTGGGTGCCGGGCGGGCAACAGAACCACCTGCACTGGTGAGCGGCCCAGGTGTCACTCTGGCTCATCCCCAGGAGCTCAGTCTGCCAAATCCAGGCAGCAGTTGTGCTGGTGATGAGCCCTGCACCCCACCCCCCAACACAAATGGTCGTCACTCTGGGCCAGCGGCCTCACCTCTCAATGAATTAATTCCTCCCTGGAACTTGGCAGTGTAGGGCCCTGCTGGTAAGGACCCTCATGTTCCTGGTTTTCTGGAGTGTAGCATCGTGTAGCAGGAGAGGTCAACTGCAGAATATCCATCTCCCTCATGCACGGTTTTGAGCCTTTTACCTTTCTAGCTGCCCCAACAAAAGAACTCGACCAAAGAAAAGGCCTGGCAAACGTCTTTCCCATCAACTCCTGTTCACTGTTTAATCTGTGACAGGACTCTCCCCCCTGGCAAAATGAAACTGGCCTCATATTCACATGGCCTCTACCAAAGAATAATCTATTCGTCTGGCTATTTGTTTTCAGCCCTAGTCTACTTACTGTCTATGACTGAACCCGATATTATGAGGGACTGGCAAGAATGAAGGGCCACACGGTCCTATCGAACAATAAATACAGCACCTACCACACTGTCAGGCACGTGGCTGGAGTTCATTAAATATTTGTGGAATGAATGCTAATTAACATAGGAAAGTCTTAAACCTACTCAGAAATAAAGACCTGGCGGTCTGGTATTTTAATGTGTAGAATTAATCTAGGGGACATTTAACCCCTCTCTCTCTTTGTGAGACTGGTGCTACAGATTCTATTAGTTCTTCCTGGGAACAAGGCACATAACTGAACCACCAAAAACAGTGAACCCCATTTAATTACAACTTTGTATTCAGATTTCCAGTACCATATAATGCCTTGGAGTAGGATGAACTCTGACTTCGGTTTTTTTTATGTGTTCTTTGACTAGCTCCCCTAATTTTCCAGAATAAAAAGGCAAATTTTGTGATTCCGTGGTTTTCATCCGCATTTTCACTGTGGCTGGAATTGAACAGAGTGTGAACAAACTAAGAATCCAGTGCTCCTAGCATGTGCAAATCAGAAAGGGAAGTGAGCGAAATGCTGGCAATGAGAACAGGAGGAACCTGGCTGCAAAGTGAGAGAGCTGTATTGGGCAAAGCAGTATAAACTTTTACATAAGGGAAGCACACCAATGTTTGCACAACTCTGTACACGAGGAAAAAATCCCATTTAATCTAACAGATGAGCTGGTGTACATTATTGGTAGAAACAGCAACAACAAAGTCTTTTAAGTTTCTTCTTTGAGTTGGTGAGAACATCTCTTTAGGTTGTCACAGGGCAGGCTGGTACTTAAAATTATGGAAAAATTCCCAGACAGAAACTTAGGGGCTGGTAGAATAGTCAGCTGGCCCATAATTGTGTACAAGTGAATTTAGGAGAATTTAGCATTGTGCACTTCAAGAAAAATATGTGCTTTTATTTAGATTTTTAACTTAAATTGTTAACTAGTTGTACTTCAGAAAATGGCAAATTGGATGGCGAATTCTATCTATAATAAAAACCTAAGTAGTCACACATCTGGAAGGGTACGGATGGCAAGGGCAGAAAGAGAAAGTTCCTCCCCAGCTGGAGTAGTCCGGAGCCCAAGGGCAGACTCCATGCCCAAGGACAGACTCTCTGCCCAAGGTCATACTCCGTGCCCAAAGGCCACAGGAAAAGTGAGCCAAGTCACGATGGGGAGCAAGAGGTGGACGACCTCAGCGTGCACGGGAAAGGAGGAGCAGAGACCGGAGCAACAACAAACCAAAGAACATTTATTACGTGCAAGAGGCCGATGATGACAGGGAGAGCAGGGCATATTTTATTATGAAATATTACAAACATACAGAAAAGTCCAAAAAATAATAAAGCTCGTGCATCTATCAACTAGATTTATCCATTATTAACATGGAGTACTATTTTCTTCAGTACTTTTACACAATAAAAAGTTATATATACAGTAGAAAGCCCCTACGTATCCCTTCCTGGTATTCCCATGAATTTGGTTATGAATCTTTTATGCCAGGCTTATTTATTTGGAAGAACTTAGAGGAAGAAAATAAAACTGCCCATCCTAACGGAAGAGTAGCAAGCAAACAAAGGTGGAGGCACAAAGGTCATTAAAAGAAACGCAGACAAACGGTTCCAATGAACGAAAACACAAGACGCTGTCCCTTCTCTCCTAAGTCCAGCCTTCACTGTGTCCTCTCTCCTAGGTGTTTATCTCCAAAAGACTGTTCCTGAAAGAGAAAAATCAACTCTCATTACGCTGCACATAAAAACTCAGTCACCGCGGTTCTTAATTTCTATCGTAAGTGTCGGTGCAAGCAAACTGTTTACTTCCAACTGAAATTATACCCTAAATCGGAGCTGCCAGTTAAAAAGCACCACCACACAGCAGTGCTGTTGTGTTCATTACAGCGGGCGGTGCTCTCCTTCACCAATATAAAACACAGCTGTTTGCACTCTCCTTCAAATATACAAGTAGTTGACATTAACTTGCATGCTGAAGTACTCACACTTCTGAGCAAAAGGTTACAGAATTTTGTTCTCATCAACACATCGTTCCTAGTGCAGCAATTTTATAATTACTAACAAATTAAAACAAATTTCTCCCGAGATGATGAAACAAATTTAAAACACATTTTCTCTCTCTAGGAAGAAAAACTTAAAGTACTAAATAGTCAACTAAATTTCCACTAGAATAAAGGAAATATGCTTACGTACCCATAGACACAAGTTTTTCTAATAATATAACCCCTTAGTTTCATGCCCTTCAGAACTGTGCTAAAAAGATATTGCAGCACAGCAGGCAGGTAAGCAGCAGGGGGCAGTAGAGAGAACTCAGCTTTTCCACTGTGTGTGTGTGATTTTGGGCGGCCATTCAACCTCTCTGAGCCTCAGCCTCCTCACCTATAAAATGGAGTCATACTTTCTTTTCAAGGGTATTGTGAAGGTGAACTATGTGACTAGATATAAAAGTTCTTTTAAAATAAGGCACTGCCCCAAAATAAGGTATTATTACACTGTACTCAAATGCAGACAAAATATGTAGGGGAAAAGCCAGTTCAACTACTATGCTTTAAATCAAGTGTTTTTTTTAAAGCTTCAGTCTATTCAGAAACAACAGAAAATATAGGTTTCATCTGAAGATGTGTGTGTAAGCACTCCCAACATCTTTATGAAAAGAGGCCTATTACACAGGCCTTTTACTTTTTAGTAAAACCACATACAAGTTAACTTGACTGGCGCTAGCACTAAATTCCAGAAGTTCTATCACTGCATGTTGTTTAATCTATGAAATAGATTTTACAAAGTCTATGAAATCTATAAAATAGGCTATACAAAGTGAAATAAAATTACACAGGGAACCAACAGTGAAGGCAAGGAAACTGGGACTCACATCAACAATTTAGAACAAAGGAAGAAATAAACATCCAACTGGAACAGAATGAAGAAACAAGAATTTAAAAAAAATGAGGAGAGGTTGAGGAACCTCTGGGACAACTTTAAATGTTCTAACATCTGAGTCACAGAGGTGCCAGAAGGAGAAGAAGAAGACCAAGAAATTGAAAGCTTACTTGAACAAATAATGAGGGAAAACTCCCCCAAACTGGCAAAGAAACTAAACATGCAAGTCTAGAATGCTCGGAGTCTCCAAGAAGTTGGATCCAAACAGAAACACACCAAGGCTCATCATCATTAAATTACCCAAGATTAAAAATAAGGAGAGAATCTTAAAAGCAGCAAGAGAAAAGGACACAGTTACTACAAAGGAGTTCCCATCAGACTATCAGCTGATTTCTCCAAAGAATCCTTACAGGCAAGACGGGGCTGGAAAGAAGTATTCCAAGTCATGAAAGGCAATGACCTACGTCCAAGATGACTCTATCCAGCAAAGCTGTCATTTAGAATGGAAGGGCAGATGAAATGCTTCCCAGATAAGGTCAAGTTAAAGGAATTCATCATCACCAAGCCCTTATTATATGAAATGTTAAGGGGACTTATCTAGGAAAAAGAAGATCAAAACTATGAACAGTAAAATGACAACAAACTCACAACTATCAACAACTAAACCTAAAAAGCAAAAACGAAAACTAAGCGAACTAGGACTGGAACAGAATCACAGAAATGGAGATCACATGGAAGGTTATCAGTTTGAAGGGGGAGAGGAGAGAATGGGGGAAAAGGTACAGGGAACAGGAAGCATGGTTGGTAGATACAAAATAGACAGGGGGAGGTTAAGAATAGTATAGGAAATGGAGAAGCCAAAGAACTTATATAAATGACCCATGGACATGAACTAAGGAATGCTGGAGGGAGGGGGGTACAGGATGGAGGGGGAGAAAAGGGAGAAAACAACGGGACAACTGTAACAGCATAATCAATAAAATATACTTAAAAAAATAAAAAGCACTTGCTAAATGTAAACTATAAAAAAATAAAAATAGATTAGCAAATGTAAAAAAACATAATAAACCAGAATTTGTAAAGGAAATAAATCATGAGAATCAACACTGTTGATCCTGCACTGATGACATTTACCTGAGAACACAGTCATACTTTCTTAGGAACAGACACAAAACAATGGGCCCAGCAGGCCCTGACCTGAGGCTCTCATGACGGCAGAGACCCGCAGAGAGACCAGCACGAGCTACTTGCAAAAGGTCTGATGTAGCTGCATGTATTAAGTCAAAGCCCTTTCCTTTTGGCTGGAATTCTAGTGACTCAAAGTGATAAAGACAACTTCATTTTGATCAGAAGTTCTAACTGGCCATTTATTATTGATCATAAAGTGCAATCATTTCTGAGGGTCATCTTAGAACAAAGGATCCCAGACAGTAACAGGGGACTAGCAGGGGACAATTGCAGGGGAACTAGTGTTTCAAACTCACCAACACTGTCTTTTAACCACTAGAATCGCTGCAGCCAGAAGAAGAGAGTGTGCTTTGTTTTGAGACGCAATACACTAGCAGTGCAGCCCATCTTCCATTCTCGGCCCCTCAGCTCCCCCTCACAAAAAGTGCTCAACGCTGTCACAGCCACGTGCTCAAGTAAGAGTTAACCTCACACCTGGACATGAAGAACTTCAGGCTAACTTCGCCTCATGACGACTTTCACACATACCTCCACATACCTACACATGCACTCTCAAAAGTTAAACACCTCCACGGAGAGGTGGCTACCACCAGAACCACCCCTGGACTCAGGTTCGTTAGTAGTGCCAAAGGAAGATTACCCAGCAAGACTCAGGAAGAGAGCAAAAACTTACAGCCAGACCTCAGACCGCCAGATCACAGAGGAAAACACAGCCCCACAAAGAGATGTGTCCTACTCCATTAGCTCCACCCTGAGAACCTGACTGGAAATGTCCTCCTGGTGGTTACAGAGGAGGCAAAAACAATCAAATGTTACTTACTTAACTTTTTAACAGTTTTTTCATTTCAATAAATTTATGTCGATTGGTTGGATTGTCTAAGAGGAAGAGAAGAATCTGTTCATGTTTTTCAACCTATGGGTGAAGAAAAAGTAGTATTGTTTAATTTCTCAAAACTGTGAGGAGGACGACGTCACTTAAAGGAAAGCGAACATACTCGTTTCTGTAATTCTGAGCAGCAGCAATTCATCCTGTTCGTCTTCTCTAAAAGTGAACACAAAAGGCCATTAGGTTACATATGCACGACATAAACAACAAAACTCCTGGGGTCTGAGCGCATGCAGACCTGCCCCTCGGCCACAGGTTCCAACCACAAAGGCCCTGATCAATTAACTTTTCATCTGGGCTTTCATGTTACCTGTCACTGTGTCCTGGGTTTTACTAAATTAATGGCCACATGTCTAACGTTTTAGGTCTCTGCCTACCACACGTGGCATCTCTCTTTCTGGTTGAGGGCAGGCCTGCCAAATCATTCTCTTACGAGATGTAAGATCCAATCTCAAAAAATACGTGTTTTCCTCACTTTGATCAGGATCAAAAGTAATTTGCAAGTAACTTGGAATGCTTGACATTTCTGAAGTTCCTGGTACCGACTCTACTGACAATGTCACTGAGCCTGATCTAAGGCAAGTCTGGACTGGGAGGCCTGCTTCCCTCCAGAAGGTTCCTTGGAGGCGGCAGCAGGAACTGGAGCCCTGGCTGTCGGATCTATAAGGGAGGAGGGTGACAGGAGTGTGACCACCGGGAGGAAGGAAAAGATCAGGTCAATTAAAGTGACAACATCTGTTCTCAATTGCAGTTACACTTATGGTCGAGTCTGGAACAAATACCTTTATCTAAAGCATTTGGCTTTTTAGATGTGCTGCTTTTTGCCAGACCACACATCACCAGCTTATCGGTCACCCTGACAGCCCCGCTCTCAGAACATTTCGCCACCGACACGGTGTGGACATTCTCAGTGATCCCTTTCACAGAGAGCACCACGCTCTGATTCAACATGAAACTTTTCAGTAGCTCTATCACTAGGTGAGAACAGCTTCCATTCAACTCCATTAGCCCTGTAAAAAAATAAATACTACAGGTCATCTTCAAGTCCCTTCACAAAGGCGATGTTTAGATAGATTATCTAAGGATAGTAAGAAAAAGGCTCACTGACTTTTACTAGGTGTAAGTGTGCTTTGATGTACTACTGCTGTTTGTTGCATTAGGAAACAATCAGACTTACTTAATAAACATTCACTGATCCCTGTTATGTGTCAAGCACTAATCTAGGTCTACAGAGCCAAAACAGACAAATGGTTGCCTTCATGGACATACATTCAAACGGGAGAAGAAAGCAATAATAACTGTCCAACCTTCCGAATCAAAAACAAAGCAGACTCTGAGGCGATCAGTGAGTTATTATCTGGGGGCACCTTTGGGTGGAGAAATCGGGAGGAAGAGTGGAACTCTAGTGCTTCAGTCCACTTCCTACATACTCCACCTGAAGAGCTGAGTGTACACAGATAATAACATGCACAATAAGGTAGCCAAAAACAGTGTCGTCTGAATGTCTCCAGTCTCTCCTGAGAGACTGGTGACGGAGAAGAAAGCCCTCCATACGAGTGGCCAGACAACCCCGGGTCACCCTTGTCCTGACACTCACTAGTTTCGCAACCTGGGACAAAACGGTTTCTGAACCTTGACGCTCTGAAACTGCCTGTTAAGCAAAGATGGACCGACTGAATATAGTTTTGTGAGAATGAAAAAAAACAGCCAGAGATGACATTTCTTTGTAAACTCTGCTTGGTCTTTAGAAATCTGGGCAGTTATACATGAAATACCCATTTGATTTAGACTCAGAGGTAGGAAACAAACAGTAAAAAACAAAAAAACAACCCAGGGGCACCCAAGTTGGAAAGGGACTGCACGGTCTACCTTCGAATGAACATTTAATAATTTGGAAAGGAAGCTGCAGGTGGCTGGCAGAGATGGGCTGCACTCTGCAAGGGGGCAGAGTCTCCACGTTGCCGTAGTCTGCGTAGATCACCTTCACCTCGGTCTCTGAGGCCGCCAGAACGACAGCGCGGTACCAGAAATCGTCACCTGGAAACAACGGGATCTCAGGTAAAAGCTGCATCCAACGGGCCCCCTCCCTCTCTTGAGATGGTTATTCACAGTTACATTTACATCACTCAGAAACTCACACCAAGACACCTGATTTCAAGCCAAAACATCCAGATTAAATATGAGCATCACCTCTACTTTTTTCAGACCCTACTAAAAAGACAATTACAGGATCAAAATGAAGACGACGTCAAATCACAAGGCTAGAGAACAAGAGAAGACAATGGAATATCGGGAGCTAGAAAGCAGACGCATGACTGGGAATGACTGAACAGAGCTCAAGCAAAGCTGGCCACAGGCAAGATAAAAAGCATCCCAGTTTGCATCTCAAATGCCCAGGCAACCGAGATTCAGTAATTGGTGCTCCCCCATTCGAAAGAAGGAGTAAAGATGGAGCTGAAAATGAGGAATGGGTATAGGAAGCAGTTACTTCCCAAGCATCCGAACACACTTTAGTTTATAAACACATATACACTCATTTTTAAAGTTGCTAAAGAGAATGATCAGTTTTACGTTCGCATGTTTCCGTCTCCCTTTCCAGCCAACTGCTCCTACTCCTTCTCCAGAGAGGATGAGCCCGGCCAACTCTGCACTGGGGACCATGTGGCTGAGCAGACGAGGAAGGTGACCAACGACACATTCAGACAAGCTATGTACTCCAGGCAGGCGACCACCATCCCAAGCAAAGGTTCTTCACGATACGACCATCGGGAGTCCCCTGAAACTGCACAGTGTGATCACTCCCTAGTGAAAGCCACCAGTGAACAAGATCTGGCCGTGCACAAGGAAGCTTCCGATGAACTTCTTAGCACCCCATGTTATGTAAGTGGGCAGAAAAGATCACCAAATATTTGAGGAAAGTTTCTCACATGAAAGGTAAGTCCAAAGCTAATGAATAGGAACTCAAGGAAACAGAGTCAAAGGAAGGAGGGAGAAGACCATGAAATTTAAAGGAACGATACTCACATCCTTGGAGAAATGGCCTTCCAACTTTGAAACAAGACCAGACAGTGTGAAAAACACACACTTGAGATAACAGACAAAACAGCTACTGAAACTAAAAATGTGGTATCAAAAAGGAAATAAGAAAAGTTGGAAGACAAAATTGAGGAAATCTCTTGTAAAACATTAAAAAGACAAAACAGAAGAGAGAAAATTTGGCAGAGTTCATGTCCAACATTAAAATACTTCGAGTTCCTAAAAGAACAGAAAGTGAAAGGAAGGAGTAAAAGATAACTCAGGCAAATTTCTCAAAACTGAAGCTCATGATATTCTAGACTTAAGGGCCCATCTAATACTAAGTCACATCATACAATTCAAAACAAAGGATAAAGAGATTAAAAGGTCCAGAAAGAAAGAGAATCTGAACAACATCTGGCTCTTGACCAGCAACACCAACAGCTGGAGCACAATAAAAGCAATGCCTTCACAATTGTAAGGGAAAGATGATTTCCAATCTAGAATTCTATCCACTAACTATTCCAAGTAAGCTATCCACTATTAGAGTAGAATAAATACTTTTTCAAACACAGGCGTTAATAGAAAATTCATCTTACATATGTACCTGTTCTCAGCTTCTGGAGAACGGGATATACCCAAATATTAGAGGGAATCAAAAGTAAGGGACCCAGAAAGCAAGGTGAGATGAAGGGAGGGAGGGCTCTAGCTAACAAGGTGGGAGGGCAAGAAACCCAAGAAACAAGGGTGGGTGGTACTGCAGCCACCCCCAGCATGACCGGGAGGGGAAAATTCCAGGATGACAGCTCGGGTCCAGAGGGCGAGCGGTCTAGAGAGGAGCAGGTACAAAGGCTGAAGATGTCTCCAACACGATAAAAGATGAGGAAGTACATGAGGTGTTCACTGAATTTCCACTGGTGCAGAGAACAGGAGGTGATTAGTGAAAGTCTACAGAACACTAGTAACAGCAAGAAAAGGCTGCAAAAGAAAACTGTAATTACAGTGCACTCTACGGTGAGGCTATGAATGGTGTGCGTACAATCCTAATGAATACGGAACTCTTAACCTAACCAAAAACCATGACGTACTGCTACTGGGAAGACAAGGACGAAAAGGATGGATCCAGTTGTCACATAGAAGAAAAACAGAACTAAGCATGATACATTTTTTAATTTTACTGAACTGGGGTGATAAGCATAATACATTTTAAAAATGTAAATCTAAATTTAAAAAGGAACATGAGTTGGGCAACAGACTGAAAGCAGGAGACGAAACGGGCCCACTCACAACTTCTGGCATGTGTACCCTTCTTTAAGATGACCAGAGAGCAACATGCTCCCAGACCTTACGAAACAATTTATGTCCTCTGACCCCAGAAGTCTATGCCCGAAAATTCAACCTGTAGTATTTATAGTTACCCAACTTCTACCCCAAAATTCACTACAGGTGTTATTTATATTAGCAAAAAACACTGTTAACATGAACTAGTAAACAATAGTAGAATAAAGTACACCCAGTCCAATACACCTGACTCCCCGAGGCATTTTATTCTTCTCAGTACATTAATAGAGTTGCTATAAATGATCTGCAATCCCGCTGTAGGTACAGGCAACATTACTGATCCTCCACACAGAGCACTGTTACCTAGAGCTGGTTACCTACAAGTACTGACAGATTTGTACATTTCCACCCACACCCTTGCCTAAACCTCATCTGTGCTTACGGCACAGAAAAACCGAGTTAAACCCATGACCTTGTCTCTAACTTCTCTCTCTAACCAGATGAAACATGCATCTAAAATAGCATGATCCATATAATCTCTTGCAAAAGGGAACAGAAAAACACTTTCCCTTTGATGTTCTCCCTAAAAGAACCTTACTTGTGTACCGGGCGCAGCAGGCCTCCCCCGCTCTCGGCCGATAGGGCGGCCCACTCTTCTGAGCACTGCAGTACTCTAACAACTCGGCAGTCAGCACACACAGTTTTTCCTGGTCTTCTAAAACACAGAAACACCATCTCCTGTGAAGATTCTCAATGCTACTATTTAAATATAGTACACATATTTAGATTTGTCAAAATTCAAAAGAATGTCAAATCTAACCACTCAAAAAAGAAAACTGTATTAGAACACACATCTAAAAAACAAATAAAACCACTACTGGCTATTGTGTGAAGGGGTGCAACACTGGAGGGAGCAAGAAAGAAGCCTCTGGTGGGCTGACTTGTTGACTGGGGTTGTTACGCTAGTGTATTCACACTATGAAAAGTTAGTAAGTGGTATTTTTACAAGTGTTTGGTGTACTTTTCACTGAGTGTGTTACATAGGCATACCTAATTTTATTACACTTCAGATATTGCATTTTTTATAAATTGAAGGTAAGATCCTCCACCAGCAAAAAGATTACAACTCACTGTAGGCTCAGATGATGGTTAGCACTTTTTAGCAATAACGTATTTTTCAATTAGGATATGTACGTTGTCTTATTAGAAATAATACTATGGCACACTTAAAGAATATAGTATAGTGTAAACATTATTTTCATATGCACTGGGAAACAGAAACTTGTGTGACTCGCTTTATTATGATACTTTATTGCAGTAGTCTGGAACTGAACCGCGTCATCTCTGAGGTCTGCCTATAGTTGTCTTGAGTACCGGCCAGTTGCTCGGACTAGCCACCACCCCACTTGTACTAACTCACCTCCTACACTGTAAGGGTTAACTCAGATGAAGAGAAGACTTCATTGTAAACTTCCATGAAACAAAAGAGAAAAACTAAAAGTACTTATATACTACTTTACTTCATGATTAGGTCCAGTGTAAGACACTTCTCTAAGTTTCTAAAGATACAGTAACACTATAATCACGGACAAATTACAAAGTATCCTTCCAATGTAAAAACGTTTTGGTTCAAATTCTCTTAAATGGCTATAGAAGGATGACTTAAAGGATGACTCAATGTAAACACAATACATTTTAAAACAAAAAGTAACACAGTACTTAAGGTCACTGTTTTGTCAAAAAAGCTGTAGATTATCATGATTAGGTTGACTAGGTGCTGAATGCAGGACATTCTATTCATGTGTACACCTGTGTTTTTATAAGTAAATTTTTAAATCTTTTTATTGATTTGAGAGAGGGAAACATCGATTTGTTGTTCCACTTCACTGGTTGATTCTTGTACGCGCCCTGACTGGCGATCGAACCACAACCTCGGCATATGGGGACGACGGTCTGAACAACTGAACTACCCGGCCAGGGCTGTAAGTAAATTTGCCTGCAGTGTTTAAGATCAATTCTTCCTGAAAACCTGGAGTGAGACAAAATCATTACCCTCCTCCTCTCCTCAATTCCTAATGAGTTCAGATAAGCACTTTCATTTTATAATTAAAAAGATTAGCAGCTACCATCAATAAATCAGCAAACAAGTGCTGGTGAGGATGTGAAGAAAAGGGAACCCGAGTGCACTCTTGGTGGGAATGAAGACTGGTGCAGTTACAATATGGAATTTCCTCGAAAAAGGAAAAATGGAACTGCCTTTTGACCCAGCGATTCCACTTCTTGGAATACGTCCTAAGAATCTGGAAACACTAATTCAAAAGAACGTATGCATTCCTGTGTTCATAGCAGCACTATTTACAATAGCCAAGATCTGCAAACAGCCTAGGTACCCATCAGTAAATGAGTGGGTAAAAAAGCTGTGGTACACAATGGAATTTACACAACGGAATACTACGCAGCAGTGAAAAAGAAGGAACTCTTACCTTTTGGGACACCATGGATGGACCCAAAGACTATTATGCTAAGTGAAATAAGCCAGTCAGTGAAAGACAAATATCATATGGTCTCACTTATATGCGGAATCTAATGAACAAAATAAACTAACAAACACAGGAACAGCAGACTGACAGCTGTCGGAGGGGAGAGGGGAACAGGGACTAGATGAAAGGATTAGCAAAAGAGCATATACGCATGACCCACAGACATGGACCGCAGTGTGGGAAATGCCTTGGGGGACAGAAGTAAGCAAACAGAAAAAGTGGAGACAATTGTAATAGCATACACAATAAAATATGATTTAAAAGAAGATCATAAATAGGCCTCGAATTTTCATTTCTTACCTGGCATCTCATTTGGTAGAGCATAAAATAGGTTCGGGTTTATAATTTCTAATATGCTTGCCTGCACGGTTTCATTGACTGGCAATTCTGTCGTCTTCCACTGCTCAGCTGAAGAGACGGCTGAAAACACATCAAACACTGGATCTCCATGAAAGAGATCCAATTTAGTATTCTTTCCCAGGAATCTATCTGTTCACTCATTTTTTTCATCAGCTGCAGATTATCAGCATTCCCAAATTCCCAAAATGAAAATCTGTATTTTCACAAAACAATCTATTTAATTTGAGGGACTGTGGGTGTTACAAAAAAGTGCAACCTGTAACGAGAACCCTTGAACTACGGCAGTCTCGAGGTACTGTGCGTCTGTAACATATTTACGCTTCTGTAGTATGTTTAATATAACTCTTAAAATGTATTCAAACATTCAGGTACGCATAGCTGTATGAGGCAAGTTTACCTGGTAAGTAATGTTAAAAATGAATACAATGTTTGTTTAATAAAACCATGTTTCAATAAGTTAATATTAAATTAACTTTAATAGCCTATTATTCATCTATTTCCACAAAGCATATTTCTACAGAAAAATTATGTCACTCAGAATAGAACATGTTTTAAAGCCTATAGAGACAAAGGATAACATAAATTTAAATAACAAATAAATGGCTTAAAACTGTTACCTTGATGCCCTGGGTTGTTGAGCTGAAGATCATGTTTATCGACGGGTCTGTTTCCTGAGAAGTCTTTCTGTGAGCTGGCTTTTAAAACCAGATGCTCCTCAATCAGAACATCACTAATTATTCTGGGGTAACAAGTGGAGAGATCGGAGAGCTCAATTCCCACCCCACTTTCGGTGACCTCAAACACATGGGCTTGGAGTCTCACCCCCGTGACACACATCTGAAATCTTGCTATGGCTTCCTTAGTCCAGTGCTGGTCTCCAGGCTGTATATCTGGCAAATGAGAACAGCATTGAACGGAGTCCTGTACCCAACCTGTACAACATTTTTGCTTCAGTAGTTTTCAGGACCTGGTCCTTGCCAAGTATACTGTTAGATCAGGAACACTGAGTATCTTTCTCAGCCCTCAGGTCTTTATTGACACCCTTCGTTCCTGAGGTATCAATGATGCGTTTGCAAATACATTGATCAGGATCTTTCCTTACCTTCCCCACTAGTGTATCTGCACCTGGCATTTTCCCAATAGGCAAAAATAGAAATATTATTGCTTTTAGAAGCCACCTTTGTGTTCTGTTACATACGTAAGCATGAGTGACCAATAATGCTGGTAAAGGATGTCAACCACACAATTTCACCTTTGTGGACAGTCTTCTAACTATAATTTTAAAATGTCACTTTAGCCCTGGCCAGTGTGGCTCAGTTGGTTGGGCATCATCCTGCAAACTGAAAGGATGCAGGTTCGATTCCTGGTCAGAGCACATGCCTAGGTTGCAGGTTCAGTCCCCAGTTGGGGTGTGTGCAGGGGGCAACTGATTGATGTTTCTCTCTCACATCGATGTTTTTCTCCCTTTCTTTCTCCTTCCCTTCCCCTCTCCCGAGAATCAATAGAAGAAAAAAAATTTAAATAAAATGTCATTTTACTTAGCCAAAAATTATTTTTCTTGGACAACTGTGGCTTATAGTCTTATTTGGAGCAGTAATTCTAAAACTTCCGAGTGCGCAGGCGAACTGCCCAGAGGGCTTTGCTAAAACAGATTCTGGAGCCTCACCAAGTTTTCAACTTAGTAGCAGGCCTTGGGTGGGGAATGCGAATCTGCATTTTTATCAGGTTCTCGTGTTGCAGCTACTGGTTTGGGGGCCACGTTTAAGGAGCACCGACATAAAACATGGAAACTCGAACCATAACCTGAAATGTACTTAGTGCAAAATAAGCAGGAAGAAAACAGATAAGCAAAAGAACACTGAGAGTGTCTGTTTCCAGATGAGACCCCCAGTCACATTTTGGCATCCAACATTCCACAGTTTTCATGGAAACACAGTCTTGCCCAAACATTCTCATATTTCTTTTACAGAGAAATTTTAATAATAATAGCCATTACGGTATAATGCTAGGCAATGTTAAGTGCTTTTTATACTTTTAGCTCTTTGTTTCTTCGCAGCTCTTTGAGAAAGGTACTGTTATTTCGCAGACAGGAAACAGAAAACACAGAGAGTTTGGCTACTTTGCCGGAGGCCTCATGGCTAATAGGCAGCAGAGTAGGTTCCAGAGTTGGCCCGCTCAGACAGAGAGCTCTCCAGCAGCTCTTTTATAACTTGCCTTCCTCAAGGAAGTCACGAACCCTTCTTCATATCGATGACACATACTTAACATCGCTTTTAATGACATGTAATAACAACAAAGAGTTAAACAGAACTTGGAGTGCCAGGCCCTGCTCCTAACATTTCCTTTAATCCTCACAACAACCCCATGAAACAGGTGCTACTGCCACTGTCTATTATTTGGGGTGTCATTTAACCATTCTTCTCTTACTGATTATGAGGGCTGATTTACTGTTATTAACAGCAAATAATCGCAAATCAACCTAAATTGGCTATTTGCTATTACTATTACTATTTGCTGTTAATTACTCAATAAGTTTCCCTGTAGGTGAACTTTGTGAAATTCTACAATTATTTCTCTGGGATAATTATTAGAAGCAACATGCCTTCGTGAGAAAACATTGGTTTTCGCTCCCATCACACATATGGAAAAGCAGCTGCTTCCCCACTCTGACATCAACTGTAGGTCTGGCCAGTGTCTTTAAAAATATATTTTGAAACTTTATACTACAATACAGGATCTTCTAACTTACACAAGATTTTAAAATTATAGATATTAACACTTAGACATTTCTGCACTCTAAGACTCAGAAGACAGTAAAGAATATTTCTTATTCTGTATCATACCTACTAACCAACACTGTATCCCTTGAAATGGGAGCTTCAGAAATTCCAATGGGATCATTTGGAGTTCATCTGCAGTCACTTCCTCGATGTTTCCATAATCCACAAAATGCACTTTAACGTTTCCATTCGGCACGATCTCCTTGACTAACGCGCGATACCAGTTGCCGTCACCTAGATTTAACACAGAGCTCATAACATGGAGTATTTCCCTTCTGTTAACACCAGAAATTTTATCTTGAAAAAGACATCGTTTGTCTAGGAGCTAACAAATCTGCTCTCTTCCACAGATGATGCATTTTAGTTTTTTATTCACAAGTCCCTAAAAGAAGAGCACTCAAAATCAATTTCTAGAGTATCTGCACAGTGTTCACAGCACCACCCTTTCACACCTGAACTACAGATTTCATCCTCCTCCTGCCTTCAAGCAAACAAAAGTGGAGGTGAGACAGTAAACTTAAATATGCTTGTCAATCTGAAAGTCTTCTGATACTTTCATCGCTGTGGACAGATTGTTTTACCTGTTCCTTGGTAAAATAATATAAAAAATAAATAGTGGAAAAAGTTCTGCAATGAAATTAAATTTATTTTCAAAATAAATATGCACAGAGTGACCAGAAGAAACAATAAATCTGCAGTAAAAAGATCTTCCATTATTCAACTCATTCTAATGTCATCAGAAATTCTGGAAAGAAAAGCATTTAATGAAGTTGAACAAAGTTGAGGTATGATAGTATCATTTGGAGGTTCCTTGTCACAAAGAGGGAAGAAAAAACATCATCTTAAGCATTCATTTAATATCGAGTGTGAAAAATAATTGCTTCAACCGCAGGAAGAAAGTACACATTAAAAATAAGGGCTGATAAAACCTATGTAATTTTGTAACCAGTGTCACCCCAATAAATTCAAGAAAAATTGAAATAAAAAAATAAGGGCTGAATGTCAAGAAACAGAAGGCTCTGATGAAGTCAGGATTGCACCACCTGCCACTCACCTGCAAAACATGCACAACAAGGTTGCCCTATTTCTGCCTTAAAGTCTTTAGACAGCTTCTGCTGACAAAATTCTGCTAGTGATTTGTTCAAATCGTTGAGTTTCTTTAAAGCTGAAAATACAATATACATACAGCATTTAATATTAAAAAACACACAGAACATAGATTTTTCTTTGAAGCTGCAAGATGTTTTCATCATAAAATCTCAGGTACATCCCCAAACAACTGTTAAGTACACCAAATACTTTCCCTTCTCCTTATTAAAAAGTTGGGCAGCCCTGGCTGGTGTGCCTCAGTCGATGGGTTTGAAGACACAGGGAACCAGAGAGGACTTCAAAAGGCCAAGTAAAAAGGTCTGAAAACGAAAGAGGTAAAAGAAAAACAAGTGTTGCTTAAATATGTGGCAACGATCCATTAGCAGAAGTGAAAACTAAATTATAACAAGTTAAAATTGTCACCTTTCAGAGGAGCCAAAATAAGAAAGTTTAAGGGCACACTATTAGAAACAGTGTGCGGGGTTTTCCAGCCAAGATGGAGGCATAGGTAGATATGCTTCACTTCCTCACACAGCCAGAAGAAGGATAACAAGCAATTTAAAAACAAAAAACAACCAGAATTGCCAGAAAAACTGTATGGAAGTCTGACAACCAAGGAGTTAAAGAAGAAACATTCATCCAGACCAGTAGGAGGGGCAGAGACAGGCAGCTAGGCAGAGAGGACTCACAGCAAGGCAGTGGCTAGAGGATCAGGGCAGTTAGCAGAGTGGGTGGTCCAACATGTGTGTGCAGATAAACCAGGAGGAACAACTAGGGAGTGAGACAGACTCCACAGCCCAGGGTTCCCAGGGTTTCCAGGGGAAATAAAGCCTCAAAACCTCAGACTAAAAAAACCTGTGGGGATTGTAGCAGCAGGAAAAATTCCCAGTCTCATAGAAGAGTCCATTGGAGAGACTCACAGGGTCCTAGAACATACACAAACCCACTGACCTGGGAATTAGCACCTGAAAAGGCAAAATCTGCTTGTAGGAAGCAGGGGAAATAACTGAAAGTGGGGTGAGAGCCACGAAGCAGCATTGTTCCCTCTCTGACCCCTCCCCACATATGGAGCCATGTGGGTTGCCCCACCCTGGCAAATATGTAAGACTCCCCCCCTTACAATGTAATAGATGCACTCAAACAAAGAAAAATGGCCCAAGTGAAAGAACAGATCGAAAGTCCAGAAAAAGAACTAAGCAACGACAAGGTAGATAACCTATCAGAAGCAGAGTTCAAAACACTGATAATCAGGATGCTCACAGAAATGGTTGAATATGGTCGCAAAATATAGGAAGAAATGAAGGCTCTACAAAGTGAAATAAAGAAAAACATACAGGGAACCAACAGTGAAGGCAAGGAAACCGGGACTCACATCAACAATTTAGAACAAAAGGAAGAAATAAACATCCAACTGGAACAGAATGAAGAAACAAGAATTCAAAAAAATAAGGAGAGACTGAGAAACCCCTGGGACAACTTGAAACATTCTAACATCTGAGTCACAGGAGTGCCAGAAGGAGAAGAAGACGACCAAGAAATTGAAAGCTTACTTGAACAAATGATGAGGGAAAACTCCCCCAAACTGGCAAAGAAACTAAACATGCAAGTCTGGAATGCTCGGAGTCTCCAAGAAGTTGGATCCAA